>ML415283.1:1589-41553 GCA_005239525.1 Nicotiana knightiana
AAAAAATAGAACTACTCGTGTATTCTTTAATGCGGATAATAAGTCCAAAAATCTATTATTTGGGAGCAGTAATCAATAGATCTTCAAACATTTATAGGACGAATCATATCATGAAGGAGGTTGGGCTCATCCTTTATGATGTTTTTACACTATTTTTACCAGAAACAGGTTCTGGCCTCTTATAGGTTGAATCTGACCATAAAAGAGGGGTCAGATTCATCTCTATAGAGGTCTTATTCAACTCATAATGGTGCCATAGCTTTAATTTTAGGCATTTTTAGAGTATGAATCTGACCACTTGAAGGGTTCAGAGTCAATGTTCTACAGCCTTTGTCGATTGTTCACTTCGTATCTTTAAGGGTGGTAGCCTACTGTTTAAGCACCTAACATGGGGTGAACTCGACTATCAACAAATCAAATTCATCTACCCTAGTTCTGATGCTAACATAATTCCAAACTATACAGGGACTTTGATAATTTAGGCATTTTTAGAGAATGAATCTGGACATTTAAAGAGTCCAGATTCCTTATTCCAAAGCCCTTTTCGATCACCTATTTTATACCCTTAAGAGGGTGACTTTCAGCAACTAAACCATTGTTTAAGCACCTGATATGGGGTGAATTTGACCATTATAGAGGGTCAAATTCATCTACCCTAGTGTTGTTTCATAACAGTATCTAGATATCTAAAACCTGGAATAAACCAGTATTTCAGCATCTTTGTAGGATGAACTTAACCATTAGAGGTTAAGTTCATTACCCTTTGATGCTATTTTCCAACACAAACATTGATTGCACAGACATATAACAGGCCGTTTTAAGATGAAACAGACTTATGTAAAATTCAGAGATTAGAATCTAAACAAACATAATGTGTTACTCTATATACATGCATATAAGTTTATACATAAATAGGTCTAAACAAAAAAAAAATGCAGATTCATGGGGGAAAGACAACAGATTTTAGATTTTCATATTTCATATATATAAAAAAAAACTCAGTTTTACATACCTTTAAGAGTAAGATAACAACATAAAGTCCTGACCAACTAAAGGTCAGGCAGATGGAAATCAGCAAAAAGAAAGAGAAACCCAGCAGCAACAAATAGCACCCACGAGCAGCAAGAAAATCACAGCAAATAAATCCAAGAAAAGATGATTTTTTGAATACCAAATGATTGAATCAAGGCAGAAAACAAAACCAAGTCCTTTAGGAAAGAAAACCACAGCTACAAGACAACCTAAGTTCAGATTGTTTCCCGTCCTACTGCAAATCCTTTTGTTTCTGGTTTTCAAGTCTTTTTGTAGTCAAAGTTTGTATTTTCCAGTCCAAAAGGTTCAAAGAAGAGTCTAAAAAAAAATCCCCCCTGCTTCTGAATATCCTAGTCTATATATAGGGAAATTCAGGGTAGCATCTTTAAAGGATATTCCTTATCCTATTAGGCTGAAATAGTACATGTACAGCTGTCTAACCTTATTTTTTTTGGACAGTTGTACACCCTTATAGAACATTCCTATCCATTACAACCCTTATCCCCTTTTAGGGTTACTGTTTTACCCCCCTAAAAATCTGATTTCATGATATTTTCTTAATTCTAGAAGTTCCTTGGGTTGTTACACCCAAGATTCTTCAATTGTAATTTCTGCATCACCCCTTATTGTCCTTAAAATTACTCTTTTAGTAATTAAGGATTAGGTTATTAGCTTATTAAATGTTGACTGATTTTTATCCTAATTGAGTGATTAACTCAATAGTTAACCACTAATGAAGTTGAATTTGGACTAACTCTTGGCTTAACATGTAATTGGCTTAATTATTTGTCTAAGTTAGGAATTAGATTGATTCAAGTGATTCGAGAGGTTGAGTCATTAATCTTAGTTAATAACCTACACTATGACTCATCTTAGTTGCTAACTTAAGCTTAAGTAGTTAAACATAATTAACTTTCCATTGATTGAATTAAGATTCTAATTGACTCACATATAACCACCTAATGGCTCGTGAGAAGTTAACTAGGCCAGAAATTAATCTAGGTTGTTTTGCGACTAGGAGGCAGTTTGTTTAGGATAATTAAATGTGCCAATCTAACCTAAGAGTCGAAACTAGGTTAATCTATAATTAACTGAAAATTAGTACCTAAGTGTGACTAATAATCATGAGCTTAGGCAACAAAATCAGGGGCTAACTCAAATTTATTATTTTAAACCATCCTTAAGCAACACATGAGCGAATCATTGGTGATTAATACACATAATGGCCGTTATACTATTTTTTACAAGAAGAAACAGAAAAAATACTCACAACAGCAATTAACACATGCACTCATCGACCTAAGGATTCGATTAAACAGCTAATCAATCATGATTATCTATGATGAAAATCCATTAATTAACATATGTAGATAACTCAATGATTTAGCTTAGGGGAAGAAAAAGAAAAATCTGAAAACCTAAAACTAAGTTAGTTAAACAAACAACCTGTAACTAAATTTGAAACACCATTTAGGAAGGAAATAAACAGAAAACCTAGGAATCCTAAACAATTAATCCAACAAAATAAACAGTAATTAGAAAACTTTACTACTAATCTAGGTGACTTGTTTTAATGCACAAGTATTTAAAGGAAACAAGGGGAGGGGTACCGGTCGATTAACAGCTTTGGCCGGATTCCGGTGGCTTCAAATTGAATCGAACTCACGTGAATCACTTGCTCTTGTGAAGAGCAAGTGACTCACGTAAGTCTGAGCCAACGAGGTTTTCTGAATCAGCAGGGACAAGTTTTTTAGGGTTTTGAGCTTTTTAGATCTGAAAATACTCTTTTTTGGTGAGGTTTTTGTTGAAAGTAATGGTAAGACGGGGTTTAGGGGAAGGAGAGGACTGTCTGGTGAAGTTTTTATGGTATTTGGTCGAGTTCCGGTGGCCGGAAGGCGGTGGGAGTCTGGGGGCGGCTAGGGTTTTTAGAAAGAGGAGAGAGAGAGAGACGGACTGAGAGGGGGTTAGGGTTTTGGTGAAATGAAGGGGGTGGGGTTTAGTTAGGACACTTATATAGTTTAGAGGGGGTGAGTTCCTGGCCGTTCGATCCATTTCGATCAATGGCCAGGATTTAATCGGTTTGACCAAACGGCGTCGTTTGGTCAGGTTGGGGCAGGCTGGGTTAAGGGTTGGGTTTGGGCCTGGATTGTCTGGGTGCATAGAAAAATAGGGGTTGGGCCTGGGTCTTTCTTGGCCCTGGTCCGATTTTGTTTTTTCTTAATTAATTAACTTAATTAATCTAATTAAATTAACTCTAATTTAATCCAAAAAATGTAGCAATTAATTTTAAACCTTATTCTTCATATATTTACATATTAAATAAGAATAAGACAAACGATTATATATTCTTAATTAAATCTGTGATTTATTGAATAAAAATGGTTAGTTTTTATAGTAATTAGTTATTAAAAACCACATTACGTTAAATACTCGTTATTTGTCTATCATTTAATTAATTATAACTAATAATTCATAATGCAAAATTTTCAATGATTTTGAAAGATGAATTATGGATATGCAAGCAATGCAAATAATTCATAATTAATTACTGGAAAATCAACCAATATTCATAAAATCAATTGATTTATTGGGATTTTTATAGGACGATACGGCGAGTAAAAATCACAATCTCACAAAGGGAACAACTCTCCCAGAGAAGGCAAGTAAACCAGAATGCATGTAAATGGTCAATAACATAAGGGTTCACTTCTTAAACTGACATGGGTGGTTAATTACGTGTATGCTTGTGCAAGTGCTCTATCACCACTCAAGTCAACAAGTAAGAGTAGAGGCAATGAATGGTACATAATAAACGATCACCAAAAAATATACAAGGTATAACTCACACAATGTTGGCACACCACTACACAAACATTAACAATAACAATGCCTCCAGGCCATCAAAAGTCATCACTGATCATTCCTCGATATAGCCCACCTTATCTCTCCTCGTGCGCAATAATAAAATAAATGCCCGCCTTGTCTCGCCGCACGCGTACAATAATATTCTCATCTTGTATTGCCACATGATCAAACCCACATATATAGCCCACCTTCTCACGCTGCATGTGCAAATATCTAACAACAACAACAGGGATAACTCACTTGTGAACATCCTGACAATCCTCAAAACAATACCACGTGTGCCAAAACATAACAACACAATAAAATGACTTTCACAACATGTGCCTATTTGCCAGAACATTTCCTCAAAACAGTTTCAATACTACAACCACACATAGATCTCTGCTCAACAACATTGAGTACAACAGCAACAACAACAACAATAACACGAGAATACGGTTAGTAAATCAACACAAGAACTTCAGAACACAAAGAAAAGGAAGAACGGGCTCACAAAGAAAGACACAACAAGGAATAATGGTCTCAATAAGAATAGCTCAACAAGGGTGAGATAATGTGTAACAATGATTCCACAAAAGTACAATTCCACGATAAGAGAATAACATGAATCAATGACCCAAAATATGAATATGTCAACAATGAAAGGGATAACAAACTTCAATTGAGGTTAAGCAATTACAAAAGAGATAATAGTAATTTCAATTAAGGTTAAGCAATTATAGAAGATACTAGTAACTTCAATCAGGGTTAAGCAATTACGGAAGAGGTAATGATAACTTCAATTGGGGTTAAGTAATTACAGAAGAGATAATAATAACTTCAATTAAGGTTAAGAAATTGCGGAAGAGATAATAATAACTTCAAATAAGGTTAAGCAATTATGGAAAAGATAGCATGACAATAAAAGAGACAACAACTCCAGTTAAGGCACATAAATGTTTAATTGGCAATAAGGGTAGAACATGAATCAATTAATTCCAAATAAGACATGTAAGGATGAATTTAGTAAATGGAGGATTTAACATGACAAAACAACTTCATATCTAATGAACATAAGAACCTAAGATCCCTAAATGGTCAAACTTCCACAATTAAGCCCGAGTACATACTCGTCACCTCGCGTACATGACCTTCACATGACTCAATTAACACAAATGACTCAAATTCTAAGGGGTAGTTCCCCCACACATGTTAGGCAAGATACTTACCTCAAAGAAGCTAGACCGATACTCTAAAATGACCTTCTCGAGTGAAACAACCTCCAGACGGCTCAAATCTCAAAATAACTTCATATCATAAATAAAACTCATAAAAAATAATTCCGGATAATAAAGCTTCGATCTTTAATAAAAATTAAAAACTCAACCCAAAAGTCAATCCGGGCCCGCACCTCGGAACCTGACAAAATTTATAAAATTTGAACACTCATTCGATAACGAGTCCAACCATACTAATTTCATCCAATTCTAACTCCGAATCGATGTTCAAAAGCCGATTATTCTCTTTAGAAAAGTTTTTGATTAAAACCCCCAATTATCTAATAAAAATATGGATTAATTCAAAAATGAACTTCTGTAATCATATTAAATAGGAAAACTATAGTTAGATACTGACCCCCATGAAAAGACGAGAAGAACGCCGTGAAAATCACCTCAATCGGAGCTCTAGAACTCAAGATATGCTCAAAATACTAAATAAACGCAGTTTGATTTTTTTAATACACAGGAAATTTCTCTTATGCACCCAAAACTCCGCACCTGCAATCTTCCAGCTATAACTTCTACATTTGCGGACCATTTTTTGTACCAGCGTGTAACGGTCGAGCGGGGCGTTTTGAAATTATTAGCCCCGATCTCCTATTTACTACTTCCCTCGTATCTTTTCCTTCTTATGTGACTTGCCGGGAGGTTCTGTTTGTGGTTTCGGAGTGATTTAGGACACTTAGTCCCTAAAATAGAAGCTTAAGTTCTATGATTTTGACTATAATTGTAACTGTGTGTAGACGGCTCTGCAATGGAGTTTCGTCAGTTCTGTTAGCTCCGTTGGGTGATTTTGGACCTAGGAGCGCGTCCAGATTGTGTTTTGGAGGTCTGTAGCTGAATTAAGCTTGAAATGGCAAAAGTTGAATTTTTGGGAAGTTTGACTGGAAGTGAACTTTTTGATATCGGGGTCGGATTTCGATTTCAAAAGTTGGATTAGGTCCATAATGTCAATTATGACTTGTGTGCAAAATTTAAGGTAAATCGGACATGATTTGATAGGTTTCGACATCGATTGTATAAGTTTGAAGTTTCAAAATTCATTAAATTTGAATTAGAGGATGATTCGTGTTTTTAGCATTGTTTGATGTGAGTTGAGGACTCAACTAAGTTCGTATGGTATTTTAGGACTTGTGGGTATATTTTGTTGAGGTCCCAGGGGACTCGGGTGTGTTTCAGATCATTTTCAGATTCATTTTGGACTTGGGAGGACTGCTGAAGTTTTTTTCAACTTCTGGTGTCATCGCACCTGCGGTGGGGTTGGCCGCATGTGAAGAAATGCATGTGTGGGTGGAAGATTGTAGAAGCGGATTTGGGAAGCCCAGGCAAGATTCGCAGGTGTGGAAGGATTTGCGCAGAAGCGGCCTCACTTCTGCGGTGGGAAAATGCGCAGGAGCTCTAGGGTCGCAGGTGCGACGCTTTGGTCGCAGGAGCGCATCCGCAGGTGTGGCCTCTCCTCTCGCAGAAAGGGACCCAGGGGACTTAAATCAAGTCTGTACCTACGATAGAAATTCAGCAGGAGTGGCGTCGCAGGTGCGACGAAGAGCTCGTAGGTGCGAGATCGCTGGCAGAAAAGGCTAAGTTCGAGGGTTTTTATTTCATTTTCACTTTGGACTTTGAGAGCTCGGATTGAGGCGATATTTCAAGGGTTTTTCAGAGGAAGATATTGGGTAATGATTCTTGACTCATGTATGGTTATATTCCATTAATCTATAGTTGATTCCATCCTTTAATTTCGAATTTGGGTTGAGAAAATTATGAATAATGGGAAAAGTTCTTCAACCAAATTTTTGAGTTTTGATTGAGATTTTGACGTCGGATTTGAGTAATTTTGGTACGAGTGAACTCGTGGGTAAATGGGTGTTCGTATTTCTGACTTTTATCCGATTCAGAGACGTGGTCCGAGGTCGACTTTTTGGGGCGATTTTTAAAATTCTTGTTAAAGTCTTGATTTCATTAATTAGACTAGTCTATTATAGTTGTATTTTATGGTATGTAATTATTTTTGGCTATATTTGGGCTATTCGGAGTCAGATAATCGAGGAAAGGGCATTCCTACTGATTGATTGAGCTTGATTGGAGATAAGTGGCTTGCCTAACCTTGTGCGGGGGACATTCCCTTAGGATTTGGTACTATGGTGATATTTCTGTGATATGTGAGCGTCGTGTACGTGAGGTGACGTGTGCGTACACGGGCTAATTATTGTAAAATTTGGTTTTCACTGAGTAGTAGTGTGTTACACCTTAATTGATTTATACCAGCATGTGTAGTTATCCTGTTAAGTCTAATTTCGCATGTCTACGTGTCTTAAATGCTTATTTGAAATATGTGCAGCAATTTTAATTGAATTCCTGCCTTTACTTGATTTATATCATCCTTAACGGTAGAATTCTTGCTGTTAATTGCTTTTTCCACCGATTTGAGCTGTGTGTTTACTTTTGGGACTACGAGGCGGTACCTTGTTGATATCCAATTTTGCCCTCATATTTTTTAAATACATACATACTTTCAAAATAGCATATTTACATCATTATTTAGTTTACAAACCTATACAAGCATTTTCAATAATTTTCCATAATTTTTAGAGCTTTAAATTAATTTTCTTATATTTTAGTTATATATAAATATCTAGTAATTACCCTTTAAATTAATTTTGAGATGACTTAGTTGCCTAAAGTAATTATTTTTCACCTATAATATATGTTTCAAACATTATATTTCATTCCATACAATTACATTAGCATTTTTAAGCCATTTATCTAATTTTACAATAATGGCCTATATTCATACATAAAGGCTCTTTATTGTATATTATTTATGTCAACATGGAATATTTATATTTTTATTATACAAAGTTATTATTTTAAGTATTTCAGTGCATAAATAATATTCTCATTCATTTATTAAGCATTTTTTATAAAATATTTTGATAAATTTTGGGATATTTAAATAATAACCTAATTTCTTACCTATTTTCGGACCTCAAACTACCTAGACCTCAGCCCAATTACCCCAAACCTTAGCCCAAATAAACCCCTGGCCCAACAACCTCACTAGCCCAAACGACCCAATCCCCCAACCCAGTCCAAAAACCCGGCCCCAACCTGCTTTAATCTTAACCGTTGATCAAAATTGATCAACGGCTCACAACACCCCTCCCCACTCTCCTTATATCTCTTCACCCAAACCCTAATCCCCATTTCTCTTCATCAGCCGCCTTCAAAGACCTCTCTCCCCCACCGAAACCCTAGCCTCCCTCTCAATCTTCTCCGAATCCGTCTCAATCATGGATTGCTTCCATGATTTTCTTGCATTTTATGTGTTACCTCAGTATTATTTGTCAGACTATGGTGTTACATAGTACTTGCCCCAGTTTTGGCAAGTATCAGCCCTCAAATCGGATTCCACCGCCTTCAACCTTTGATATTTAGACAATATTTCGTCTATATGCACTCACTATCAGGCTATATGGTCCTATTCAATGAGATTTTCGACCATCTGTGCTTTTCTTTTGAACTAGTGTTTGAGATTTTCCATTATTCTTTACTGATTTTGGATTGATATTCTTCCCTTTCTTGTGTTTTACCGATATTTTCCTTATTTTTGTTTAACCCACTGTATTTTCCTATTTTTATTTTTTATTTTCCCTAAGACCGACTCTAATTGATTTTCGTATGATATATTCCTTATTCTTTGTTCAATCTATTGTATTCCCTTATTTTAAGTGTTATTTGATTTCGTATGTTATTCTCTATTCAATTTACTGAACTTCCTATTCTGTGTATTATTGCCCTAAATTAATTCTAATTGATTCTGGCATATTTTCCTTATTTTGTGCTTAATTTTACTGTGTTTTCTATTTTATGTGTGAATTATGCTACTATATTAACCCCTCCCCTAAAAATCCTTAGACATACTTGAATCTCCTAATCCCTGTTACTGTTTTCACTACTCTCTTCTCTCACTCTCCCACTCATTCACTCATTGTTACAATCGAACTCTCTCTAAAATTATTGAACAACCTCCTCCGATGCAAGAACTGCTCGGAGCCCATTCTCGAGGCTCTTGTGAACTCTGAAGTATCAGGGATTTGGGGTTTTTGCTATTACAGTCTTCACTCTTTTGATTCCTCTACTGGTTAGTATTTAAAGCCTCGCAATGTTCAATTTCTTTCTTTCTTTCTGCATATGTATTTGAACTTGTATGAGCATGATTCAACTATGATAATGTTCAATTTTGATGTCATTCTGTGTTAATTAAACGCATGGGGATAGTCTATTGTTTGTGTTATGTTAATACTATGATTTGAACTCTGTGATTTCTTGTGAGCTTGTTTAGTTTAGAATTCCAATGAAGGTCTATGATAACATGAGCCTGAATACTATGATTGTGTGTTGTTAAGTTATAAATTTCTGCATGTTGTGTTTGTATACTACCCTATAACTCCATAGGAACCATACCCTACTTGAATGGACCTTTTAGTACTAAGTCTTGTGTATACTGGATTGCTCGTTGTGTATTAGCCCTAGTTCTATGGAAGGTTGCTCTAAAGTCTTCCCTAAACATGTTCATGCTATTCTGATTTTCTAAAAGACAAGTACCCTGTTTTCTATTAACTATGACTCTGATCCTATGCTAATATGCTTTCCAGTATACCTTGGTTCATTTGCTACTCTATTATCACAATGTGTATCTCCATTATGTTTAGGTACTGATTAATTTAGCATTAGGTTAGACTTAACTTAAATTAGACCTTTAGGTTTCCACTAGTTCAACTTTATGCAAATTGTGTATGCCTGCAAACCTATTTTTCTTCTCCTAATTCCTATGATGGTTGTCTATGTGGTATTTTCCTATGTGAACTTTGTTGAACTTACTAGTCTTCTTGATCAGTCATGCTATATGCTCAATCTGGTGATTTCTGTCCACCCTTCTTATTTGTTACTCTGATATTCTAATTCTTATTCTTAGCCGGTTGAAATTCAAGGCTATCTAGTATCTATTGTTGGCCTCCTTAGTGAGAGAATTGCTCGGGGTCCAATTGAGGACCTTGTGAACTCTGACACACTAGGCCTTGGTCCTAGTCATTCCTTCAACCATTAAAACTGTCCCTAATACTCTATTTCTCTATCATAAACAGTATACTTATACTGGTTGTTCCCAAGTGAGGCAACACTTGGTGTTGTGGCTCATTGAATTGGTATGAACCTGTGATCGTGTGATCTTTGTTGAAGGCTTAAGTATGCTATATTGAAGGCCCAGTAAGGCTGGGTATTTAGTTATTTCATTTGGGCCTGCTATAGGCCTGTTCATTATTATCTAATTTTGTTGCTTTACTCACTAATTGGGCCTGTAATAATATCTTTGTATAAACGATTGGGGTTACTAGTGAAAGGGGATGGGGGTAGATTTTGATATTAATATGATGTGTAGATAACATGAATATAGGATTGAATGATACACTTTCTTTATGTTATTCATTCTCTATGCACACTGTAAGAATCATGCCATTAGAAAAAAAAAAGCACACACTTGCACTATTTGATTATTGCAACGCATGAGCTCAAATGCCTCAATATCTTTGTTGCTATATGTTGTTAGAAAACTTTCCCGTAAGAAATAATTATCGTTGAAATCTCTGTTAATTTTGCATTACTGCAGCATATCCACTAGAGATCATGCCTATAGGATTCTAATGACCTCATTTGTCATTGCATCGCATTATTCACCTAGAAAACCTGCCTATAAGATTTAACAATAAAATCAGGTTCCCAAATGCTAATCGTTGGAAATCACATCTCTAGGATACCACTGTTCGCCTTAATAATTGCTAATGATGCCCCTTTTCAATACTGATCCTCGCTCACTTAGGCATAAATCACCTAGGCGCAACATCTGTTGGACTAATAACTGGGAATTTGCCATCTCAATAATCAGTGTGCAACAACTTATGCAATCCTGTCTATGGATCTCGCTGGTTCCTAAAACTACTTGCATGCCTTGATGCCTATCACATAGAAATCATGCCTATAGGGATTTAAGCCTCTTAATCTTGAACTACCTAACATGAAAGTCTATTTTTGTGTGCATTTGTTGTTTAAGTGTGGAGGCTAACTTGAGCCTTTAATTGCCTATATGTGAAGTCTAACGTGTTTTGTATGTCGCCTAGTTTTGACATTTTCTGAGAAACCTAAGTAAAGTCTAGAACCATCCAAAATAGAGGTCCAATGCCTCTTGGACCATAGATATGGGACGGGTAGTGCACGCATAAGGTACGACTTTTAATTGAACTAGTGTGATTTAGGTAACAACTTAAAGATAGTAATCTAGTAGCAGGAGATGATAGCATGTACCCGCTGAATAATATGAGTAACACCCCATTTCGAGGGAGTTACGAAGTATTATTTATGTTGCACGTTGTGATCCTTTAGGCTAAAAAATTTAGGACCCCCATCTTATTTCCCTTTTATTTTGAAACAAGTGTTTGTACTCATTTACTCAAATTGTTTTATAATAATAAATTTTCTCAAACTTCTTGCTCTCTATATCTTTTTTTATCCGACTAATTCATGTAATTCAAGGGATCCACAGTTTTGGACCTCGAAGAGTTCCTAACACATTCTCTTCGAGGTAATTTCGAGCCCTTACCCGATCTTTGGTGATGCAAACTAGTCAAACCTGAGTCGTTTGCAAATAGGTTCCCTAACACACCTTAAACCGTTAGGTGGCGACTCTCCTTTTTTAATACCTTCTTAAAAGAGTTATCACATGTCGAAACCTGATTTCACGAGAAAAAGGGGCACGACAGCATGGCGACTCTGCTGGGGAACTTTAGGCTCTTACCATAGAAAATTTGGCTTATATGAATTAGTCTTCTTTGATAAACTTGTTTCCTTATTCTTTTTACTTACTGCTACATGCACATCCCTCTCCTATTTTCCTTTTATTTGTCTAATTCATTGTTGCATGAACATCCCTCCCATATCCTTCATTTATTTGAATTTGTGGTAATATGCAAATCCCTTCCCTTCTCCACCCTTCCTTGCTCAAATTGGTTATAACATGCGTATCCCTTTTCCTAGTCGTACTTATTTGCTCTGAGTTGCTTTTTTACTGGTTTTAAAATTGCTACATCATGTCTCTCCCACCCCTACTCCCTTGCTTACTTTATCATATTCTCCATATTACACGAACTAACTTCTTCCTTATTTTTCTTTCTTTATTTTTATGTCTTTTATGTTTCATCTCAATACTGCGTTTATTGCTTTCATATGTTTTATCATGCAAATACTTGACAATGTGTTATTTATCTTCACATAAAGCATACTCCATATCATATTCCACTCGTGCCCAATTAATACCATAGCGGCGCTTGATGAGTGTCCGCGCTCTTCTAAAATTACCCTTTAAATTTGGAAAGGCTTATTTTCGGTAAAACTAGTCGATCAGCGGTGCAGTCGACGGTTCCGTGCCTTTCCCTCTCAAGTTGTCCACTTGAGGGTACTAGTCTAGACCCTTCTAGAAATCCCACTTCAATATCAACTGTGCATGCATCATGTCAAACCTAGTATGGGTTAGAACGTTGTCCGCGTGATAATCCGCTAAGACAAGCCTTGTCCAAAGTCCGACGGGATTTCCATAATACCATTGGACACCATCACGTTTTATGCATTATTTGGAGAAAACATGCTGGTATGTTGATCATTAATGTGTAAATAATCAAATCCGGAGGGGGAAATGGCTGAATCTATTTGTCTTGCAGAAACTGAGGCACAAAGTCCCCAGGTTCGGCATGGTTCAACACATCCCACCTTTGCTTCTTGATTGGTGGAAACACGTCCCACATAGTGACAAGAATCATGTAAGAAGGGTCCTCGGAAACGTACCCTCCTTGTTGGACATTCGGCCAAATAATGCATTAATTAAGGCTGCCACTATATTTTGGGATGAGAAGAGAGATGTCTTCCGCTTTAGGGATATAGATATGACTCCTCTCTTAAAGGAAATAGGAGGCTTCTCTAGGCTTCCATGGGATATCCCTAGTTTATTGGTACCAGAAAACCGCCCTCCCCGAGGTTTCCTGAAAATGATGGGTTTCAAGAAAAATGATGAGTTACTATGTCTGAAGAAATCATACATACCATTTGAGTTCCTTTATGAACGTTACGGGCATAACAAGTCATATCGTCTTCACCATGATGAACTTGCCATTACTTCTTTGGGTTGGACACACTACATGTTTTTTGTATTCATCGTCTATTTCTTGGGGATGCTGATATTTCCAATGAAAGGGGATATGATCCACACTCGCCTGGACATGGTCGTTAGGACTCTAATGGAGGGAATTGAGGGAAAAACTTACACCATCATTCCTATGATACTGGCTGAGATGTATCGGGCTCTAGATTGGTGCAAAAGAGGGTATGGGCATTTTGAGGGCTGTAATATGTTGTTGCAGGTATGGTTATTAGAACATTTCCAGAGAGGTGAATATCGTCAAGAGCTTCTGCGACGACCACTGAATGATCACATAGCCTACCATCATCCAAAAAGAATGACATCTATTCCAAATAGGTTTGCGGAAACTGAAAGTGCTGTAAGCTGCATGCATTTCTTCAGCAGCTTGACTGACGAAAAGGTGCATTGGATGTTTGAATGGTTACCTAGTGGCCAGTTCATCATCAGGTCAAGAGAAACCACTCATCTAGTATTGATCGGGTTAAGAGGGATCTATCCTTATGCTCCTATAAGGGTAATGAGGCAAGCAAAGAGAAAGTAGGTTATACCTAGGGTTTCCAACATGGTCCAGTACAAAGCAGACTTTAAGGGGAACACCATTCCATTCAAATTTGAGGCACAACATATGTGGAATCAAAAGGTCATTGTGGAGAAAGATACCATCGAGCCAGGCAAGTATCATGCCGGCCATGTGTACTTCTACTCATCATGGTTGGTCGATGATATAGCGGGAGATGTCAAGCCAGGGATTAATCTGAAAAATAGGGTTATAGACGATGCTACTGAATCACAAGTCAAATATAGAATGTTGCGCAAGAGGGTTTTCGAGTCTGAAGCCAGGCATTTGGAACAACATAAAGTGGACATGGAAGCAATCAACGAATGGAAAGAAATCACTATTAAATCAACAAAGAGGTTCGAATATTTGGAGCAAGGGTTGATGGAGCTTGAGGGGAAGATGATGAAAAGGATCTCAGATTGTCAGAATGCAGAAGGCAATGGAGGAGGGCATTTAGCAAGGGCTTATCTGCTGTTGGACATGTGCGACTTGGGGAACCCAATTGATGGGGCCAAGAAGGCCAAGCATGGAGAAGGTCTCTCTAGGACCAAATAAACTAGGAAACAATGTTTTACTGCTTTCTAGATATGATTAGATTTTAATTGTAATAAGGCGAATGCCATTAGTAACTCTTTCCTCATTATTGTTGTTTTAGTAGATATTTGATTCATTTCCTCATTAATGAAATGACGCAATTATTGACATCCGCTTTCTCCATATCTATGTGTCGCTTAGGCCTACCTCGGAAACAATGAGGTCCCTCAAATTAGGACGCGAATTTATTACATAATTCCGCAATACATGTTTAAATATCGCAAACATCCTTCTAATAATCCTTACTGACTTGGTTACCTTTTGTTTTTCTTTTCTTTTGTTTATTCCCATTCCCTAAGTTTGGTTCATGCATACTGGCATCATCAGAATATCACACCAGATCCAGAGGTCCTCCATCACCTCCTCTACCAAGTGATCCCAAGAACAAAAGAAAAGCCAAAATGGACGATATGAGCAGTATCAGGAAAGACAATGCTACCCATGCAGAGAATATTGAAACTTCGGATGGTCGGAGTACTCCGGCACAAAATGATTTGGTCTTACGTCTAGAACAAAAAATATTGGAGCTACAAGGGGAGCTTGAGCAGGTCCAGAACTTGGAAAATCTTTCCCTCACCCTAAACGTTCCTAACATTAACCAACTGAATGCCCAAAACCCGGAACCTCCCCAGAATACACAAAACCAACACCCGAAAAATCCTCATGTACCTCATCAATATGCCACACCTCCTCAAAACACACCACAACCTACCCCTGATCCCCAAAACTCAACCAAAGACCACCATTATTCCTAGATTCCTGGAGTCCATCAAACAAACCCCATATACGTGGAAACCTTACCCCCCCCACCCCACAACAGACCCTATACATACCTGAACCCGCCGAGAAGGATATGCTCATCAAGAACATGGCTGAAGAACTCAAGAAACTTACTAGTAGAATTCAAAGTGTCGAAAGGGGAAAAGGCGTCGAGGGTTTAAATTATGAGGATTTGTGTATTCAGCCAGATGTAAAACTTCCAGAGGGTTACAAACCTCCTAAGTTAGAAAATGTTCGACGGGACTGGAGATCCGAAAGTGCACTTGAGAATGTATTGTGACAAACTTGTAGGAGTTGGCAAGGATGAAAGAATCCGCATGAAGTTGTTCATGAGGAGTCTCACTAGAGACGCCCTATCTTGATACATCAGTCAAAACCCAAAGAAATGGGTTAATTAGGTGAGTATGGCGTCAGATTCTATGGACCAGCTCAGGTTTAACACAGAAAATGCACCAGATGTTTTCTACATTCATAATCTTAAGAAGAAGCCAATGGAAACTTTCCGCGAGCATGCTACTCGATGGAGGTCTGAAGCTGCAAAAGTAAGGCCAGCACTGGAAGAAGAACAAAGGAGTAAGTTCTTCGTCCGAGCTCAGGATCTGCAATACTACGAGAAACTATGGCTATTGAAAACCATAAATTTTCCGACATCATAAAATTGGGAGAGAGAATAAAATAAGGCATTAAAAGCGGAATGCTGACAAATTTTCGAAGCACACCAAGCTAAAAAAAAGATCCTTACAGTCGGGTGGTATTTCCAAGAAGAAAGAGGTAGTTGTAGTGATAGTGGCCCAAGAGTCTCCTCTTACATACCAAACACCCCCACTCACATATCAGCCTTCACCTCCCATATACCAACAACCTGCTGCCACTTACCACACTTATAACACCCAGCCATCATACTATCACTCACCACCAGTCCGCCAAAACTACCAAAAGCCTAGACAAAACTTCAACCGCAGACCACCCAAACAATACACCCTTATTGCTGAATCCATCTATCAACTGTATGAGAGACTGAAGGTTGCCGGTTATGTCACTCCCATTCTTACTGTTGCTATGGAATACTCCTCCCAATGGATTAATCCAAATAAGACATGTGCCTATCACTCAGGCATGAAGGGTCATACTATTGATGAATATAGCACTTTGAAGGATAAGATTCAGACATTGATTGACACCAAAGTTATACAGGCAAAGGAGGCTGCACCCAATATCCGTAATAATCCTCTCCTGGATCACAGGGGTGAAGGGGTAAATGTTATAGAAACCGAGGAAGAATGGAATCTGGAAGGGTCCATTGGACTCATTCGTGAAGGGAATAATCCTAAAACATCTCCAATCACTCTCACACCTATCGTGGTACAAACTCAGGCACCGATTAAGGTTGAGGTAGTCGCACCAACTCCGTTTGAGGTTGAAGTGACAACACCCTCAGCCGCACCAACTCCGTTTTAGGTTGAAGTGACAATACCCTTCACCGTGACGGTAGCACCTACATCGTCCTTTATGTCTAGTGCTATACCTATACCCTGGGACTATGTTGTGGAGGCAAGAAGGAAAAGAAAATAAAAAATGGAGGAAACAGGTGCAACACAATGTATGACCAGAACTGGTAGGATTTATACACCCGAGCATTTCATAGGAACAAGCAAAGAATCCGCTTCTAATCCACCTGTCATTGAGGCCGGCCTAGATGATCTCTAGAGGAAGGTGCATGTGAGAGAATATTCTGTGGTTGATCACTTGAACAAAACCCCTGCTCAAATATCCATTTTATCACTGCTGCAGAACTCCGAGGCACATAGGAATGCCCTGATGAAGGTGTTGAACGCAGCCTATGTACATAATAACATTACCAGTGAAGAGATGGCCAACATGGTAGGGAAAATGTTGGAAAACCACAAAATCACTATTCACGAAGACGAGTTGCCGCTAGAAAGACTCAGTCACAACAGGGCACTGCATATCATAGTGCAGTTTGAGGAAAAATTCATCACCAGGTTCCTTATAGAAGGGCGTTCAAGTCTCAGCATCTGTCCACTAACTACTTTGAAAGGGTTGGGTAAAGGCCTGCATGAGATACGAGCAGGGAGTATGAATGTGAAAGCATTTGATGGGTCTCAAAGGGACACAACTGGGGAGACCAACCTCAGCCTACAGATGGGCCCGACCTGGTTCGATGTTGAGTTTCAAGTGTTAGATATATCCGCTACATACAATCTGTTATTCGGACGACCTTTGATACATGTCGTTGGGGCTGTAGCTTATACTCTACATCTGGGCGTGAAGTTTGAGTGGAACCATCAGGAAGTGATCATCCATGGGGACGGAAGAAATCCCATTTCTACCAATCAGATTGTTCTGGTCGTCGAGAATAGAAGGAAGTTGGGTGGAGAAACATACCATCGCATCGAGCGTGTCAACACAATTGAGAAAGATAAATGGTGGAGCAGTAAGACAGAAAGCATATTGGCATGGACAAGGTATGAACCAGGCAAGGGTATCGGTAAGAATCTCCAGGGCATCACCAAAACCAATACAGCCAAAGCGTCACGACACAACTTTTGGGCTTGGGTGTGAATACACCTGACACAAGTATAACAATTGGTCGCCTCCATGGCGTGGTCCTTATTACCCTCTAAAAAAACCAGTACCACATTCGAACCAGTCATTTCGTCAAGATGACATGATGTGGGGGTCCGAAGAAGATGAAGTCCTAGTTGGCATAAGGAATTTAATCCTGGATGATGAAGACATGGATTGTTGTGCGGTAATTGAGGAGGAGGAGGAGGAGGAGGAGGAAAGCCTTATTATTCAAACAATGGAGAAAGTAGTTGTTCTCAGGAATTGGACTGCTTCACCATCAAGGGCCCGTCGAGTTCCTGGGTAGGCTGGCAATTAGCATCATTTATTTTGAAGACAGTTTTATGGGCATTTCAGATATTTTTTAGTATTTTGTTTTAAACATTTTCGTTTTGAATAATTGTTCGGATCATTAAACTGCATTTATTTGATGTTTTAATATTTATTAATGGATTGTTGTTTTATTATTTATTATTATCCTTTGCATTTTTCCCCCTACATCGTTATTATTAGTTATCCTGATGAACCTATGATTGTGACATGTAATAAGACAATGCAACAAAAGGATAGTGATTCAGATGATTTGGAAGAAGATATAATACCCGAGGAGATCGTCAGAGAAGTGGAAAATTTTGAAAACAAGCCTAAGTCCAATTTGGACAAAACTGAAATAGTTAATTTGGGAGACTCTGAAAAAGTCAAGGAAACTCGTGTAAGCATTCACCTATCGCCGTCAAAAAAAGAAGAATACATCCGGTTTTTGAAAGAGTACGAGGATATTTTTGCATGGTCCTATGATGATATGACCAGTCGAAGCACGTCAATAGTGGCTCATAAGTTACCGACCAACCCTATGTGTCAGCCTATAAAGCAGAGGTTCAGAAGTTCAAGCCAGATATGAGTCTGAAAATAAAAGACGAAGTCACTAAGCAGATAAAAGTTAAGGTTCTCAGAGTGGTTGAATATCCAACCTGGTTGGCTAACATTATGCCAGTTCCGAAGAAGGATGGGAAAGTCAAAGTATGTGTCGACTATTGAGATTTACACAGAGCAAGTCCCAAAGATGATTTCTCGTTGCCCAATATACACATATTGATCGACAATTGTGCCAAGCATGAACTCCAGTCTTTTGTGGATTACTTTGCAGGGTATCATCATATCTGGATAGATGAAGAGGATGCCGAAAAGACACCCTTTATTACACCATGAGGAGTATATTGCTAAAAAATGATGCCATTTGGTCTGAAGAATGCTGGAGCCACTTATACGAGGGCCATGACAACCATTTTCCATGACATGATACACAAGGAGATAGAAGTGTACGTGGACGACGTCATCATCAAATCCATGAATGGTACAGATCACATAGCAGACTTGAGGAAGTTCTTTGATCGACTTCGAAGGTATAATTTGAAACTGAACCCTGCAAAAGGTGCCTTTGGGGTCCCTGATGGAAAGTTATTAGTGTTCATCGTCAGCCGCCGAGAAATTAAGTTAGACCCGTCAAAGGTCAAAGCTATCCAAGACTTTCCACCTCCAAAGAACAAGAAAGATGTGATGAGTTTCTTAGGGAGTGTCAATTACATCAGCCGTTTCATAGCACAATCAACTGTGATCTGTGAACTAATTTTCAAAATGTTGATGAAGGATGCTGCGACAAGTTGGACTGAAGACTGTCAGAAAGACTTCAACAAAATCAAGGAATATTTGTCCACCCCACTAGTTCTGGTACCACCAGAACCGGGGAGACCTTTTCTACTCTATTTGTCTGTACTAGATGGGGCTTTTGGTTATGTCTTGGGATAACACGATGAGACAGGAAGGAAAGAATAGGCCATATACTATCTGAGTAAGAAGTTCACACTCTATAAAGCACGGTATTCCTTGCTAGAACGCACCTGTTGTGCTCTGACATGGATAGCTCAAAAATTGAGGCACTATTTCTGTGCCTACACCACGTATCTCATATCAAGGATGGATCCTCTAAAATATATTTTCTAGAAACCCATGTCTATGGGGAAGCTGGAAAAATGGAAGATACTATTGAGTAAGTTTGACATCATCTATGTAACTTAGAAAGCGGTCAAGGGACAAGCATTGGTGGATCATCTGGCAGAAAATCCTGTAGGAAGAGAATACGAACCATTGAAAACGTATTTTCCCAATGAAGATGTATCATTTGTAGGAGAAGATATCATCGAAATGTACAATGGTTGGAGAATTTTCTTCGATGGGGCTACAAATTTCAAAGGAGTGGGTATTGGAGCGGTTTTGGTATCAGAGACATGTCAACACTATCCGGTATCCGTAAAACTCAGATTTCCATGTACCAACAATATGGCAGAATATGAGGCTTGCATCTTGGGACTCAAGTTGTCCATTGACATGAACATTCAAATATTGCTGGCAATTGGTGATTCGGACCTTTTGGTACACCAGGTTCTAGGAGAAAGGGTTACAAAGAATACCAAAATATTGTCGTATTTGTACCATGTACAAGAATTGATGAAGAGATTCACAAAGATATAGTTCAAACATGTTTCGAAAATCCAGAATGAGTTTGCAGATACGTTGGCCACTCTATCTTCCATGATACAACATCCAGACAAAAATTTCATCGATCCTATTCTAGTAGGGATCCATAATCAGCGAGCTTATTGTGCTCATGTTGAAGAAGAAACTGATGGGAATCTTTGGTTTCATGACATCAAAGAATACTTGGCAAAAGGAGAGTACCCGGAGCACGCAAATCACAACTTAGAAACGCACACTCCGAAGATTATCCAACCATTTCTTCCAAAGTGGAGGAATTCTGTACAGAAGGACTCTAGAGCTAGGGTTATTACAGTGTGTCAACACCAGGGAAGCATCCAAATTTCTCGAAGAGATACATGCCGGAACTTGCGGACCACACATGAATGGCTTTGTTTTAGCTAAGAAGTTATTAAGAGTAGGATATTTTTTATGACTATGGAAACGGACTGCATCAAGTATGTCCAAAAGTGTCATCAATGTCAAGTACATGTGGATATGATACGAGTGTCACCCAATGAACTCAATGCAACAAGTGCACCTTGGCCTCTCCACTTGGTGGATGGATGTCATTGGTCCAATCGAACCTGCCGCTTCAAATGGGCACAGATTCATTCTAATGGCCATAGACTATTTTGGAAAATGGGTTGAAGCTACATCTTACAAGGCTGTAACTAAGAAGGTCATCGCACATTTCGTCAGGGATCATATTGTTTATCGATTCGGGGTACCATAATCAATCATCACCACCAACGCCGCCAACCTCAAAGGTGATTTAATGAGATCTATATGTGAAACCTTCAAGATTAAGCATAAGAATTCCACAGCATACAGGCCTCAAATGAATGGAGCTGTGGAAGCTGCCAACAAGAACATCAAGAAGATATTAAGGAAGATGGTTGATAATCACAAACAACGGAACGAGAAGTTATCATTTGCCTTATTGGGATATCGTACCACAGTTCGCATATCAACCGGGGCAACTCCCTATTTGATGGTCTATGGTACTGAAGTTGTTATTCCCGTTGAAGTAGAAATTTCTTCTTTGAGAATCATACAAGAGGATGAATTCAATGATGCAGAATGGATACGAAGTCTCTATGAACAACTAGCTCTCATTGACGGGAAAAGAATGAAGCGGTATGTCACAGTCAACTTTACCAGAACAGAATATCCAGAGCCTTCAACAAAAGGGTCAGGCCTAGACAATTCACACTGGGGCAGTTGGTGCTGAAATGGATCTTCCCGCATCAAGATGAAGCCAAAGGGAAATTTTCAACCAATTGGCAAGGACCCTACATGGTTCACAGAGTACTAACATGAGGAGCCCTCATACTTGCAGAAATGGATGGAGAAGTTTGGCCAAAACCTATCACTCAGACGTAGTCCAAAGATACTATGTTTAGATTGTTTACAGTTCTTCATCTTATCTAATTGAACTACGCTTGACCTAATTCCCGTTTAAGAGGGGATACGTAGGCAGCCCTGTGGATTAGGTCACACCTCAATAAAATCTTTATTTTTCCATAGTCAGAAACTGGGGTAGAATTTTGAAGAGGACCCTCAAAATTCTGAAGAAAGTCCAGCTAACTTCGTCATATGCAGAACCTTCAAAGAATTGCTTTTTAAACTAGGGTAGAATTTTGAGGAGGACCCTCAAAATTATAAAGCAAGGAGGTCGCAATGTCTCTAAAGTATGCCACAGTCATTGGTAAATGGTTCATCTAGCTTACTTGATATTGAATAGTACTATATTTTTAAATAACTACATCCATCAAATGCACGCATATTTTTTGAAAACTTTATTTTTATAAACCGCCAGATGCTGCACAGGGTAACTCAAAATAGGATTCTCAAGACAGGAGCACAGGCAAAGCAGAAGACAAAAGCAAGAACCTACCTTTCCCCACAAAACTCACAATTTCTCTTTGGATGCAGGCATAATAAGACAATGATATCTGTAGACACATCAAGTAACTACCTTCAAGATAGCCAATTAT
Source organism: Nicotiana knightiana (assembly GCA_005239525.1). Taxonomy (NCBI): domain Eukaryota; kingdom Viridiplantae; phylum Streptophyta; class Magnoliopsida; order Solanales; family Solanaceae; genus Nicotiana; species Nicotiana knightiana. The sequence continues at coordinate 24,036 of ML415283.1, forward strand.
CTATCACAAGCACCTCCAACTAAGACATACTCTACTATCACTCATCGTTTTCTTTGCATGAGGCTAAGCCATGCCTCCTAACTACATAAGTCTAAGAATTGCCTTTCTTTGCGTGAGACTAAGAACTGTCTCCTATTTGCATGAGGCTAAGTCATTCCTCCTCAATTGCATAAGGTTAAGCATTGCCTTTCTTTGCAGGAGACCAAGCTCTGTCTCCTCTTCTTGCATGAGGCTAAGCATTTCCTCCGTAATTGCATGAGACTAAGCATTGTCTCCTAATTGCATGAGACTAAGCACTGTCTTCTCTTCTTGCATTAAGACTAAGCACTGTCTCCCTTTCTCGCATGAGGCTAAGAATTGCCTCCCTAATTGCATAAGGCTAAGCTCTGCCTTACCTTGCATCGAGACTCAGCATTGTCTCCTTTTCTTACATGAGGTTAAGTATTGCCTCCCTAATTACAGAAGACTAATCTCTACCTTTCCTTGCATTGAGACTAAGAACTGTCTCCCTTTATTGCATGAGGCTAAACATTGTCTCCCTAATTTTATAAGGCTAAGCTCTGCCTTTTCTTGAATTGAGAATAATAATTGTCTCCATTAATCGCCTAAGGCTAAGCATTTCCTCCCTAATTGCATAAGGCTAAGCTCTGCCTTTCCTTACATTGAGACTAAGTACTGTCTCCCTTTCTTGCATGAGGCTAAGCATTGCCTCCTTAATTTCATAAGGCTAAGCTCTACCTTTCCTTGCATTGAGACTAAGCATTGTCTCCTCTTCTTGCATGAGGCTAAGCACTGCCTCCTTAATCGCCTAAGGCTAAGCATTGCCTTGTCCTTGCGTAAGACCAAATGTTATCTCCACGTTATTTAAAACCTAGCACTATTTTCTATTCGCCCGGGGCTAAGCACTGCCCCAATCTTACACAAGACTAAGCTCTGTCTTGTTTTACTTCGCATACGACCGAGCATCATATCTTTGCATCTCATGGTCTGAAACATCACCATTCTACCAAAAGGCATCATAGTTCGAACGCATCATCTTCATAGCCGGAAGACACCATGTCATGGCCTGAGGATCTCTCAATATTGCACATCATTATTCAAAGATGTCATGGTTCAGAGGCATCATTTTCATGGCCCGAGGACATCATTTCATGGCCTGCGAATCCATTATCACATGATTCATGGCCCAGGACGTCATGGTCTAAAGACATCATCCTCACCGTCCAAAGACAACTTTCTTGGTCCAAAGGGAATTTGCATCATGTTTAAATTCTCACAATAATCCATATATACTTGCATGCATCATGTTTTAAGTTTTGAAGGTAACCCAGGATGTAATCGTTCTCTTAACGGGAGCAATCTTCACTCCGGTTTCCGTTCAACGTTCACATCCTACATTTATTTCAAACACAACCAACCACCATCAGTTACCCATTTTTACTTGATAACCGTTCACATACTCATTTTGAGATACATCCATAACGTTTCAAATTCACATTCACGATTTTGTGCAAATTCATCTGATGTTGTCCTACCACAAAAAGACCCTTTTTCCGAAACATACGACCATTCCTATGAAAACTCCATCGGTTCAATTCACCGATGGATCCAAAACTACACACGACCTGATTTCCGTAACACCAGGGATATGTAGGCAACTCACGAACCAGGGTTCGGCCCCAATTTTTTCAAATCATATTATTCCTCATTCAATTCGGTCAAAATCGATCATTATTTTCTTTACCCGATAACTCTTTCATCATTCCCAGGTAAAGAGGGCAGTTGTTGATACCCAATTTTGCCCTCATATTTTTACAATACATACATACTTTCAAAATAGCATATTTGAATCATTTAGTTTACAACCATATACAAGCATTTTCTGTAATTTTCCATAATTTTTAACGCTTTAAATTAATTTTCTTATATTTTAATTATATATAAATATCTAGTAATTACCCTTTAAATTATTTTTGAGATGTTTTAGTTGACTAAAATAATTATTTTGCACCTATAATATATGTTTCAAACATTTTTTTTCATTCCATATAATTACATTAGCATTTTTAAGCCATTTATCTAATTTTACAATAATGGCCTATATTCGTACATAAAGGCTCTTTATTCTATATTATTTATGTCAAAATAAAAGATTTATATTTTTATAATACAAAGTTATTATTTTAAGTATTTCAGTGCATAAATAATATTTTCATTCATTTACTAAGCATTTTCTATAAATCATTTTGATAAATTTTGGGGTATTTAAGTCATAGCCTAAATTCTTACCTATTTTCGGACCTAAAACTACCCAGACCTCAACCCAATTACCCCAAACCTTAGCCCAAATAAACCCCTGGCCCAACACACTCACTAACCCAAGTGGCCCAATCCCCCAACCTAGTCTAAAAACCCGGCCCCAACCTGCTTTAATCCCAAGTGTTGATCAAAATTGATCAACGGCTCACAACACCCCTCCCCACTCTCCTTATATCCCTTCACCCAAACCCTAATCCCCATCTCTCTTAATTAGCCACCTTCAAACACCCCTCCCTCCCACCAAAACCCTAGCCTCCATCTCAATCTTCTCCGAATATGTCTCAATCATGGATTACTTCCATGATTTTCTTGCCTTTTATGTGTTACCTCAGTATTATTTGCAAGACTATGGTGTTACATAGTATTTGCCCCAATTTTGGCAAGTACCAGTCCTCAAATCATATTCCACCACCTTCAACCTTTAAGATTTAGACGATATTTCGTCTATATGCACTCACTATCAGGCTATATGGTCCGATTCAGTGAGATTTTCGACCATCTGTGCTTTCCTTTTGAACTAGGAATTTAGATTTTTCCCTTATTCTTTACTCATTTTTGATTGATATTCTTCACTTTCTTGTGTTTGACTGATATTTTCCTTTTTTTTTTAACCCACTGTATTTTCCTATTTTTATTTTTTATTTGCCCTAAGATTGACTCTAATTGATTTTCGTATGATATTTTTCTTTTTCTAAATGTTCAATCTATTTTATTCCCTAATTTTAAGTGTTATTTGATTCTCTCATGTTATTGTCCGTTCAATTTACTGAACTTCCTATTCTGTGTATTATTTTCCCTAAATTGATTCTGGCATATTTTCCTTATTTTGAGCTTAATTTTACTGTGTTTCCTATTTTATGTGCGAATTATGCTACTATATAAACCCCTCCCTTAAAACCCCTTAGACAGACTTGAATCTCCTAATCCCTGTTACTATTTTCACTACTCGCTTCTCTTACTCACTCACTCACTCACTGTTACACTCGAACTCTCTCTAAAATTATTGAGCAATCTCCTCTGGTGCAAGCACTGCTCGGAGCCCATTCTCGAGGCTCTTGTGAACTCTGAAGCATCGGGTATTTGGGGTTTTTTGCTATTACACTCTTCACTCTTTTGATTCTGCTACTGGTTAGTGTTTAAACCTCGTAATGTTCAATTTCTTTCTTTCTGCATATGCCTTTGAACTTGTATGAGCATGATTCAACTATAATAATGTTTAATTTTGATGTCATTCTGTGTCAATTAAATGCATGGGGACAGTCTAATGTTTGTGTTATGCTAATACTATGATTTGCACTCTATGATTTCTTATGAGCATGTTTAGTTTAAAATTCCAATGAATTTCTATGATAACATGAGGCTGACTACTATGATTGTGTGCTGTTAAGTTACAAATTTCTGCAGGTTGTGTTAGTATACTACCCTATAACTCCATAGGAATCACACCCTACTTGAATGGACCTTTTAGTACTAACTCCTGTGTATACTGGATTGCTCTTTATGTATTAGCCCTATTTCTATGGAAGGCTGATCTAAAGTCTTCCCTAAACACGTTTCATGCTATCCTGATTTTCTAAAAGAGAAGTACCCTATTTTCTATTTACTATGACTCTGCTCCTATGCTAATATGGTTTTCAGTATACCTTGGTTCATTTGCTACTCTATTACCACAATGTGTATCCCTCCATTATGTTTAGGTACTGATTAATTTGGCATTAGGTTAGAGTTAACTTAATTTAGACCTTTAGGTTTCACTAGTTCAATTTCATGCAACATGTGTATCCCTGCAAACCTATTTTTCTTCTCCTAATTCTTATGATTGTTGTCTATGTGGTATTTTGCTATGTAAACTTTGCTGAACTTACTAGTCTGCTTGATCAATCATGTTATATGCTCAATCTGGTGATCTCTGTCAACCCTCCTTATTTGTTACTCTGATATTCTAAGTTCCTATTCTTAGCCGGCTGAAAGCCAAGGCTATCTAGTATCTATTATTGGCCTCCCTAGTGTGAGCACTGCCCGGGGTCCAATTGAGTCCCTTGTGAACTGTGACACACTAGGGCTTGGTCTTAGTCATTCCCTCAACCTCAAAAACTGTCCCTAATACTCTATTTGTTTGTCATGAACTGTATACTTATACTGGTTGTTCTCAAGTGGTGCAACACTTGGTGTTGTGGCTCATTGAATTGGTATGAACCTCTAATCGTGTGATCCTTGTTGAAGGTTTAAGTATGCTATATTGAAGGCCTAGTAAGGTTGGGTATTTAGTTATTTCATTTGGACCTGCTATAGGCCTGTTCATTATTATGTAATTTCGCTACTTTACTCACTAATTGGGCCTGTAATAATATCTTTGTATAAACAATTGGGTTTACTAGTGAAAGGGAATGGGGGTAGATTTTTATATTAATATGATGGGTAGATAACATGCATATAGGATTGAATGATGCACTTGCTTTATGTTGTTCATTCTCTATGCACACTGTACAAATCATGCCATTAGAAAATATAAGCACACACTTGCACTACTTGATTATTGGGAAAGCATGAGCTCAAATGCCTCAATAACTTTGTTGTTATATGTTGTTAGAAAACCTGCCCGTAGGAAATAAATATCATTGAACTTTCCGTTAATTTTGCATTACTGCAGCATATCCACTAGAGATCATGCCTATAGGATTCTAATCACCTCATTTGTCATTGCATTTTATTATTCACCTAGAAACATGCCTATAAGGTTTAACAATAAAATCAGGTTTCCAAATGCTAATCGTTAGAAATCCTGTCCCTAGGATACCACTGTTCGCCTTAATAATTGCTAATGACGCCCCTTTTCAATATTGATCCTCGCTTACTTAGGCATAAATCACCTAGGCGCAACATCTGCAGGACTAATAACTGGGAATTTTCCATCTCAATAATCAGTGTGCAACAACTTATGAAATCATGTCTATGGATCTCGTTGGTTCCTAAAACTACTTGCATGCCTTGATGCCTATCACATAGAAATCATGCCTATAGGGATTTATGCTCCTTAATCTTGAACTGCCTAACATGAAAGCCTATTTTTGCGTGCATTTCCTATTTAAGTGTGGAGGCTAACTTGAGCCTTTAATTGCCTCTATGTGAAGTCCAACGTGTTGTGTATGTCGCCTAGTTTTGACATTTTCTGGGCAACCTAAGTGAAGTCTATAACCATCCAAAATAGAGGCCCAATGCCTCCTGGACCGTAGGTATGGGACGGGTAGTGCACGCATTAGGTACGGCTTATAATTGAACTAGTGCGCTTTAGGTAACAACTTAAAGATAGTAATCGGGTAGCAGGAGATGATAGTCTGTGCCTGCTGAATAATATGAGTAACACCCCATCTCGAGGGAGTTACGAAGTATTATTTATGTTGCACGGGGTGATCCTTTAGGCTAAAAAACTTAGGACCCCTATCTTATTTCCCTTTTATTTTGAAACAATTGTTTGTTCTCATTTACTTAAAGTCTTTTATAATTATAAATATTCTCAAACTTCTTTCTCTCTATATCTTTGTTTATCTGACTAATTCATGTAATTCAAGTGCGGTCGGGACCCATAGTTATGGACCTCGAAGAGTGCCTAACACCTTCTCTTCGAGGTAATTTCGAGCACTTACCTAATCTTTGGTGATGCAAATTAGTCAAACATGAGTCATTTGCAAATAGGTGCCCTAGCGCACCTTAAACCGTTAGGTGGAGACTCTCCCATTTTAATACCTCCTTTAAAGAGTTGTCACATGTCAAAACTCGATTTCGCGAGAAAAATGGTGCGGCATACCTCGGGAGATCCCCCTGCACAGTTACTTTTGGAACTATGAGGTGGTACCTCGGTTGATCCCCATGCGCATTTACTTTTGAGACTACGAGATGGTACCTCGAGAGATCTCCGTTCATATTTACTTTTGGGACTACGAGACGGTATCTTGGGAGATCCCCTGTTGAGTATTTACCTTTGGGACAACAAGACGGTATCTCGGGAGCGCTCCTCATTGTGGTGTGTTGTTATTTCGCTTTGAATTTTATCCTTTAAATTCTCTATCTTTATTCATTTTATTATATCATCTGTCTTATTATTATATCTAGTAGGGCCCGGACCTGACTTCGTCACTACTCTACCGAGGTTAGGCTTGGCACTTACTGGGTACCGTTGTGGTGTACTCATGCTACTCTTTTGCACATGTTTTGTGTGCAGATCTAGGTGCTTCTTATCAGCCTCATCATCAGTGAGCAGAAAGATTTTGGAGACTTCAAGGTATATCTGCCCGCGTCCGCATACCTCAGAGTCCCCTTTTATTCCCTCCTATGTCGTTTACCTTTCTGTATTTTCTTAGAATCTAGTGTATAGAGATACTAGATTTCTTTTATAGCTTGTAACTCATGATTACAGGGGTTTGGGAACTTTGTGTATAATCTAGTGCTGAGTTGTTTGTACATGCCGAGCGGTTGTTTTATCATTTTATAGTTATCTGTTACAGTCTAACTGTTAAATTGTGTTTTTATTTCTGTTATTCTGTAATTTGTTAGGCTTACCTAGTCGTAGAGACTAGGTGTCGTCACAACATCTTATGGAGGGAGACTTAGGTCATGACAAGTTGGTATCAGAGCTCTAGTTTCATAGGTGTCGTGAGTCACAAGCAAGTTTAGTAGAGTCTCGCGGATCAGTACATGATGTCTGTACTTATCTTCGGGAGGCTATGGAACTGTTAGGAAATATTACACTTCTTTGATTACTTGTCGTGTGAAATTGTTGACTTCAAAATTCTAAACTTATGTCTTCTATTCTCTCACAGATGGTGAGGACACATACAGGCGGATCTGATGACCAGACACCCATGCCTCCTGCTAGAGCTGCGAGAGGCCGGGGCCACGGTAGAGGCCGAGGACATTCATGTGGTGCAACCAGAGCACCCTCACAAGCTACTACAGAGAAGTCCCCAATAGCTCCAGCTGGAGGGAAGACACCTGAGGTACCTGTTGCTGCACCATCCCTCCAGGAGACTCTAGCCCAATTCCTGGGCATATTCAGCACCTTGGCTCAGGCTAGATTAATTGCACTTAATCCTGACACATCTCAGATTGGGGGAGGAGTACAGACTCTCGCCGCCCATACCTACAGAGCGGGTTTAGGTCGACCAGGTTCCAGAGATTATACTGATGCAGCCGGTAGCTCCAGTTCAGCCCAAGGTTAGGGTAGCAGTTTATGAGATGGAGCAACTCAGGCTTGAGAGGAACAAGAAGTACCATAATCCTACCTTCAGTGGATTGGCGTCAAAGGATGCCCAGGGTTTTCTTGAGGAGTGTCACCGTATTCTCCGTACTATGGGTGTAGCGGATTCGAGTGGGGTTTCTTTTACTACATTCTAGATTAAAGGAGCAGCCTATCAGTGGTGGCGTGCTTATGAGTTGGGTAGTCCAGTTAAGGCTACTTCACTTACATGGACTCAATTCTTGGACATGTTCTTAAGGGAATATGTCCCCAGAGTCTCAAAGACAAATGGCGTGTGGAGTTTGAGCAGTTGCGCCATTGTTCTATGACTCTGTTAGAGTATGCAGTTCACTTCAATGATTTGGCCCGACATGCACCAGCCTTGGTTGCTACAGTTCGAGAAAGGGTCCGTTAATTTATAAAGGGACTCCACCCAAGTTTCAGGCTCATCATGGCCCGGGAGTTGGAGATGGATATTTGTAACAGCGGGTTGTGAGTATTGCTAGGAGATTGGAGAGTATGCTTGCTCGCGAGAGAGATGAGAGGGAGACCAAGAGGTCTCGAGAGTTTGGCACTTATAGTGGTACTCGTGCCCCAGCTGCAGTTCATCATGGTAGGGGCTATGTGAGTCTCCCTGTTCATTCAGGACTTCCAGCCGCCAGTGGTATTCCGGCCCCTTCCAGGCCCCATGAGCCTTATTATGCACCGCCAGTATCTAGTGCACCTCCTGCACGGGGTGCTTTCAGCGGTCAGTCCAGTAGATCTGGTCCGAGCCAGCCATAACAACCAGGCCCTCTGAGAGCTTGTTTTAAGTGTGGCGACACTAGCCATATGGTGAGGGATTTCCCCAGACTTAGGAAGGGTGACCCTCCACAGACTTCTCAAGCACCGCGTGCTCCACTGAGTCCTCATGCTATGATTATAACACTAGCTACCACTCCACCTGCTCAACCAGCTCGAGGTAGAGGTCGGGTGGTAGAGGTCGCCCTAGAAGGGGAGGCCAGGCTAGATATTATGCTCTTCCTTCTCATACAGAGGCAGTTGCTTTTGACTCTATCATTAATGGTATTGTTCCGGCCTGTCATAGACATGCGTCGGTTTATTTTCTCCAGGCGCCACTTATTCCTATGTGTCATCTTATTTTGCCCCATATTTGGGCGTATCTCGTGATTCTTTGAGTTCTCTTGTTTATGTGTCTACACCTGTGGGAGATTCTATTGTTGTTGACCGTGTGTATCGGTCGTGTTTAGTTGTTCTTAGTGGTTTTGAGACCAGAGGTAACTTATTAATGCTCAGTATGGTAGATTTTGATGTTATTTTGGGCATGGATGGGTTGTCTCCCCATTATGCTATTCTTGATTGTCACGCCAAGACCTTGACACTGGCTATTGCAGGATTACCGCGATTAGAGTGGAGAGGTACCTTAGAGTATACTCCCAGCAGAGTTATTTCATTTCTTAAATCTCAACGAATGGTTGAGAAGGGGTGTGACACGTAACTAGCTTATGTAAGAGATATCAGTATTGATACCCTTACAGTTGAGTCAATTCCAGTAGTGAGGGATTATCCAGATGTGTTTCCAGTTGATCTTCAAGGCATGCCGCCCGACAGAGATATCGACTTTGGCATTGATTTGTTGCCGGGAACTCATCTCATCTTTTTTCCTCCATATCGTAAGGATCCTCCTGAGTTAAATGAATTGAAGGACCAGTTATAGGAGTTGCTTGATAAGGGCTTCATTTTCCCCAGTGTATCACATTGGGGTGCTCCGGTCTTGTTTGTGAAGAAGAAGGATGGTTCTATGCGTATGTGCATTCATTATCGCCAATTGAACAAAGTTATAGTAAATAACAGGTATCCATTGCGTCGTACTGATGACCTATTCGATCTTTTACAGGGTGCCAGGGTGTTTTCCAAGATTGACTTACGTTCAGACTATCATTAGTTGAAGATTCGGGAGCCAGATATCCCGAAGACTGCTTTCAGGACTCGGTATGGTCACTACGAGTTCCTTGTGATGTCATTTGGGCTGACCAATGCCCCAACAACATTTATGCACTTGATGCATAGTGTGTTCCGGCCCTATCTTGACTCATTCATCATTGTGTTTAATGACGACATTCTGGTGTACTCCCCAACTCGGGAGGATCATGAGCAACACCTGAGGACTGTGCTTCAGACCTTGAGAGAAACAAAGTTATGTGCAAAGTTGTCAAAGTGTGAGTTTTGGATAGACTCAGTGGCATTTTTGGGTCATGTGGTGTCGAGTGATAGGATCAAGGTGGATCCGAAGAAGGTTGAAACAGTGCAGAATTGGCCCAGACCGTCCTCAGCTACTGAGATTCGGAGTTTTCTTGGTTTGGCAAGGTATTACCGTCGATTTGTAGAGGGTTTCTCAACTATTACAGCACCTATGACCAGGCTGACCCAGAAGGGTGCTCCGTTCAGGTGGACAGAGAAGTGTGAGGAGAGCTTTCAGAAGCTCAAGATAGCTTTGACTACAACCCCAGTATTGGTACTACCTACAGGTTCAGGATCTTATACTGTATATTGTGATGCATCCCAGATTGGTCTCGACACTATGTTAATGCAGGACGGTAGGGCGATTTCCTACGCGTCCAAACAGCTGAAGGTGCATGAAAATAACTATCATGTCCACGACCTTGAGTTAGCAGCTACTGTTCATGCCTTGAAGATTTGGCAGAACTATTTGTACGGTGTCCCTTGTGAGATCTACACCAATCACCGGAGTTTGCAGCATCTGTTCAAACAGAAGGATCTTAACTCTCATCAGCGGAGGTGGTTGGAGCTGCTTAAGGATTATGATATCACCAGTTTGTACCATCCCGGGAAGGCCAATGTGGTGTTCGATGCCTTGAGTCCGCGGGCGGAGAGTTTGGGGAGCTTAGCATATCTACCAACAGTAGAGAGGCCATTGGCGTTGGATGTTCAGGCCTTAGCCAACCAGTTTGTTAGACTGATATTTTTGAGCCGAGATGAAATTGGCTTGTGTGGTCTCTCAGTCTTCTATTTAAGATCGTATCAGGGAGCGTCAGTATGATGACCCCCATCTGCTTGTCCTTAAAGATACAATTTAGCACGATGATGCTAAATAGGTCACTATTGGAGATGATGGTGCATTGAGGATGCAGGGCAGGCTATGTGTGCACAATATAAATGGTCTACGTGAGTTGTTTCTCCAAGAGGCTCACAGTTCGCGATACTCAATTCATTTGGGTGCCGCGAAGATGTATCAGGACTTGAGGCATCATTATTGGTGGCGTAGAATGAATAAGGACATAGTGGAATATGTAGCTTGGTGTCTAAATTTCCAGCAGGTAAAGTATGAGCATAAACGACCGGGTGGATTTCTTTAGGTTGGAGATTCCAGAGTGGAAATGGGAGCAGATCACTATGGATTTCGTTGTTGCGCTTCCACGGACTCAGCGGAAGTTTGATGCAGTTTGGGTGATTATGGATAGGCTGACCAAGTCAGCTTATTTCATTCCTTTGATGACTACCTATTCTCCCGAGCAGCTGGCTCGAGTTTATATCTGCGAGATCGTCAGGCTTCATGGCGTACCAATATCTATCATCTCTGACCGGGGTACGTAGTTCAGATCACGCTTCTGGAGGACCGTACAACATGAGTTAGGTACTCGTGTTGGGTTGAACACAGCATTTCACCCTCAGACGGACGGATAGTCCTAGCGCACTATTCATATGCTGGAGGATATGCTTCGTGCATGTGTGATGGAGTTTGGAGGTTCCTGGGATCAGTTTTTGCCACTTGCGGAGTTGCCTACAACAAGAGTTATCAATCGAGCATTCAGATGGCACAGTATAAGGCTATGTATGGTAGGCAGTGTCGGTCTCCAATGAGATGGTTCGAGCCGGGCGAGGCTAAGTTAATTGGTACAGACTTGGTTCAGGATGCTCTGGAGAAGGTTAAGGTGATTCAGGATTGACATCGCACAACCTAGTCTAGACAGAAAAGTTATGCGGATCGGAAGGTTTGCGATGTTGCATTCATGGTTGGAGAACGGATTCTGCTCCGGATATCACCCATAAAGGGTGTTATGAGGTTTAGAAAGAAGAGCAAGTTGATCCCAAGGTTTATTGGCCCATTTGAGGTGTTGCAGCATGTTGGGGAGGTTGCTTAAGAGCTTGCCTTACCTCCCAGCCTAGCAGGAGTCCATCCGGTATTTCATGTTTCTATGCTTCGAAAGTGTCACGACGATCCGTCTCATGTGTTGGATTTCAGCTCAGTCCAGTTGGACAAGGATTTATCTTATGTTGAGGAGCCGGTGAATATTTTGGACAGGTAAGTTCGAAAGCTGAGGTCAAAGAGCATTGCTTTAGTGAAGGTTCAATGGAGGGGTCAGCTGGTCAAGGAGGCGACTTGGGAGACCGAGCATGATATACACAGCCGTTATCATCATATTTTCACCACATCAGGTATGTCTCTATACTTGTTCGAGGACGAACGATTGTTTTAAGAGTGGGAGGATGTAACAACCCAGACAGTCGTTTTGAGAGTATTAACCCCGATCCCCTATCTACTACTTCCCACGTATCTTTTTATGCTTATGTGACTTGCGGGGAGGTTCTGTTTGTGGTTTCGGAGTCATTTGGAACACTTAGTCCCTAAATCGGAAGTTTAAGTTCTAGGATTTTAACCGTAGTTGGAATTGTGTGAAGACGCTCCGGAATGGAGTTTTGTTGGTTTTGTTGGCTCCGCTGGGGAATTTTGGACTTAGGAGCACGTCCGGATTGTGTTTTGGAGGTCTGTAGTTAAATTAGGCTTGAAATGGCAAAAGTTAATTTTTGGGAAGTTTGACCGTAAGTGGACTTTTTAATATCGGGGTCAGATTCCAATTCCAGCAGTTGGAGTAGGTCTGTAATGTCAATTATTACTTGTATACAAAATTTAAGGTCAATCGGACGTGATTTGATAGGTTTCGGCATCGGTTGTAGAAGTTTGAAGTTTCAAAGATCATTAAGTTTGAATTGGAGGGTGATTAATGTTTTTAGGCATTGTTTGATATGATTTGAGGGCTCGACTTAGTTTGTATGGTGTTTTAGGACTTGTGTATATATTTGGTTGAGGTTACGGGGGCCTCGGGTGTGTTTCGGATCATTTTCGAATTAATTTAGACTTGGGACGATGCTGAAGTTTTTTTCAACTTTTGGGGTAATCGCACCTGCAATAGGGTTGGTTGTAGGTGCGGACACGCACATGTGAGTGGAAGATCGCAAAAGCGGATTTGGGCAGCCCAGGTAGGATTCGCAGGTGCGGAAGGATTTACGCAGAAGTGGCCTTGGTTCTGCGGTGGGAAGATGTGCAGGAGTGATGGGGTCGCAGGTGTGTCACTTTGGTCGCATGAGCACATTCGCAGGTGCAGCCTCTCCTCTCGTAGAAGCGGATCCAGGGGACTTAATTCAAGTCCACACCTGCGAGAAAAATTTCCTAGGTGCGGTGTCGCAGGTGCGACTAAGAACCCGCAGGTGCGAGATCTCTGGGCATAAAAGTCTAAGTTCGAGGGTTTTTATTTCATTTTCACTTTGGTCTTTGAGAGCTCCGATTGAGGCGATAATTAAAGGGTTTTTCAGAGGAAACTATTGGGTAATGATTCTTGACTCATTTTTGGTTTCTATTAATCTATAGTTGATTCCATCCTTTAAATTCGGATTTGGGTTGAGAAAATTGGGGAAATGGGAAAAGTTCTTCAACCAGATTTTTGAGTTTTGATTGAGATTTTGACGTCAGATTTGAGTAATTTTGGTACGAGTGAACTCGTGGGTGAATGGGTGTTCGTATTTCTTGACTTTTACCTGATTGTGAGACTCGGGCCCGAGTCGACTTTTTGGGGTGATTTGCGAAATTCTTGTTAAAGTCTTGATTTCATTAATTAGACTAGTCTATTATAGTTGTATTGATGGTATGTATTATTTTTTGCTAGATTTGGGCTATTTGGAGTCGGATAATCGAGGAAATGACATTCCTACTGATTGATTGAGTTTGGTTCGAGGTAAGTGGCTTGCTTAACCTTGTGTGGGAGAAATCCCCTTAGGATTTGGTATTGTTGTGATATTTATGTGATATGTGAGCGCCGTGTACGCGAGGTGATGAGTGTGTACATGGGCTAGTTGTTGAAAAATACGGTTTTTAACTGAGTAGTAGCTTGTTACACCTTAATTGATTTATAACAGCAGGTGTAGTTATCTTGTTTAGTCTAATTTTTCACGTCTACGTGTCTTAAATGCTTGTTTGAAATCTGTGCAGCATGTTTAATTGAATTCCTTCCTTTACTTGATTTTTATCAACCTTAACTTTAGAATTCTTGTTGTTAATTGCTTTTTCCACCGATTTGTGTTGTGTGTTTACTTTTGGGACTACGAGGCGGTACCTCGGGAGATTCCCCTACACAGTTACTTTTGGGACTATGAGACGGTACCTCGGGAGATCCCCCTGCACATTTACTTTTGAGACTACGAGGCGATACCTCAGGAGATCTCCTTACATATTTACTTTTGGGATCCCCTATTGAGTATTTACTTTTGGGACTACGAGATGGTATCTTGGGAGCACCTTTATTTTTTTATCATTGTGTTGTGTTGTTATTTCCCTGTGAATTATCTTTGTTAAATTCTCCGTCTTTCTTCATTTTATTATATCGTCTGTCTTATTATTATATCCCAGTAGGGCCCGGACCTGACCTCGTCACTACACTACCAAGGTTAGGCTTGGCACTTACTGGATACCGTTGTGGTGTACTCATGCTACTCTTTTGTACATATTTTGTGTACAGATCCAGGTGCTTCTTATCAGCCTCATTATCAGTGAGCAAAGAGATTTTGGATACTTCAAGGTATATCTACCCGCGTCCGCAGACCACGGAGTCCCCCTCTATTGTATTTTCTTAGACTCTAGTGTATAGAGATACTAGATTTCTTCTGTATCTTGTGGCTCATGATTACCGGGTTTTGGGGATTCTGTGTATACTCTAGCGCTGAGTTGTTTGTACATGCCGAGCGGCATTTTTATCATTTTATATTTATTTGTTGCGGTCTAGTTGTTAAATTGTATTTTCAATTCTGTTATTCCACAATTTATTAGACTTACCTAGTCATAGAGACTAGGTTCCGTCACGACGTCTTACGGAGGGCGACTTGGGTCGTGACACACCAGGGTCGTAGATGCGGACCCAACTTCGCATCTGCGAAGCACTAGCACCAACTCTATTCTCCGACACTAAAATGAGCATAACTCCCTCATACGATGTTCAAATTTTACGATTCTTTTTGCTATGGTTCTGTAATTACGATACAGATCTAATGCTTCAATAAAAATAGAAATTGGAGCTCATTTTCTTAATATTGTATCATTTATACTTGAAGAAACGACATCTAAACATAAAAAAAACGAGCGCAATACAAACCAAACATATCCTGAACTCACCAGAGCCCCTCGGGACCCCGTCCGAACATAACAATAAGTCCCAAAACATAACGTAAACATACTCGAGGCCTCAAATCGAACATAATGAACTTATGAACTTTCAACTTCTACAACTAGCACCAAATACTATCAAGTCAACTCAGAATGACGTCAAATTTTGAATGCAAGTCCAAAATGATACAATAGAGCTATACCAACTCCCAAAATCAAAATTCGAATCCGATATCAATAAAGTCAACTCCCGGTCAAACCTCTCAATCTTCCAAACCTTTAACTTTCCAACTTTCGCCAAAATGCATCAAATCAACCTACGGATCTCCAAATCTAAATCCGGACATACACCTAAGTCCAAAATACCATACGAGGCTATTGGAATTATTAAAACACCATTCCGGAGTTGTCTACACAAAAGCCAAACTCTGGTCAACTCTTGCCACTTAAGCTTCTAAAACAAGAATCATTCTTCCAAATCAATCTCGAATCATCCGAAAATTGAACCCGGCCACAAAGTCATGATACACAATAAGAAGTTGCTCGAGACCTTAAGCCAACCAAACGGGAAGCTAATTCTCAAAACGACCGGTCGGATCGTTACAAGTATATTTCTCTCTTTGTTATTTTGCAATATATACACTTTGAAATCTACTTTGATTTGATTGTGTCAGGTCTTGAGAGATTTGCAGTCCCATGGGAATTGATCCTTGGAATGGATCAGAGTTGATTCATTCCAAGAATAAGTGTGGAATGAAGTATTGCTTTTAGAACAAAGAGGGAGGAACAAAAAAATTATGGTTAGAAATAATGAATTCCACCGGAAGTTAGTCATATTCCAGCCATATTTACAAAACATGGTTTCGGCCAAGACCCCTTTTTCCTCTCCTTTATTTTTAATACTATGAATTTGAAAACTTAGAAAGATTGTTCTTCAAATATAGTAAATCTAATTTTGTCATAAAATAATTAGAGAACGGACCAGTGGGAAATAATTTTGGTGGAGGATGAAATGACGGGCAGAAAGGGGTTTCTTTCCTATTTTTTTCTATCTTTATTTTTTCTTTCTGTAAAGTTATTTGACTTATCAAGTTTTAAGAAATCACGTGTCTAAAAAATAGTATTCCTAGTTTGTGACTTTGAAATTCCACGCGCTTGATGTGGGTAAATCACATTTTCCTTGTAACACTGTCATTTAAGAGGGTATTAGCTCCACGCGAAACAAGAATAAAGGTAAAAAGTTATTCGTAAAGTTAACAAGTTTAGGATGTAACTTATGTATTTTCTCATAATTTAAATATAACATATCTCCTATATAAAAGGATCAAAACACATATTCTCATGAATTGAAGGTTAAAAGTTCCTAGTCAAAAATATATCTTTATATATATATATGAAAAAAGAATATTGACTTGGAATCTCTCTTTGGTCAAGAAAAGTACTTATCTTTTCTTTTTTCAATTTTTTGCCCTTTTCTCTTTATTTTTTAGTAAATAGATGTTTTCTTCTTTCCAAGAGAAAAAGTGAAGCGGCTGCAATTAAAATTGTAACTTATGCAATAATAAATAATAATACTCATAGTGCTAATTATATTATAATAGTTGCTCACATACGTTACTATTCATTCCTATTACTTAAGTTATCAATTTTATTGATTAGTTTTTTTCTTTTGGTTACATAAATACTAAGCCATACTTCTCAATCACATAACTCTCTTCTCTTCATCTATAATCAATCACTTTCATTCTCTCCTTTTTATCTGAAACACTCTCTGTAGAAAAATCCTTTCTTTTATCTTTCGAAGGTTTTTTCATTTTAAAATCTTTTGGTTGTTCATTAAGGAACGGGGAAGAGAATAACATATATCGCTACAAATAATAATATTTGGGGAGTCAAATACAAGCTTGATAAAGACACTATCATTAATGATGTATGCATATTTAGTTACTCTTAATCTTGTGTAGGCTTGTAATTGTAGAGTGAGTTCATATGTAATAATTTTTTTGGACTTTTTTTGGATATAAAAATACCCTATTTTTGGATATTAGGAATGATTATACTAAGTGAAATCTCTCTCTCTCTCTATCTATCTCTATCTCTCTCTCTCTATATATATATAATGTATAAAGTCAGTCCCAGTGTCGGGCAGAGCCCATTGTCAATGAATCGTTTTGCTGGAATGCTTGCTTCAAGCTCTTATGATGCGTAAAGATCTGGAACTTTCCCCATACAAGTAATCTGACCATATCTAAAAAGCAAAAATAATGGCTGCAAGCTCTAGGAAAGAAAGACTCTACTTGATGACACCCTCACAGAATCCATATCCGGTTCTAGAAGGACTGCCTCCATTGCATTAGGGGGCACGTTTTGGGGGTTTGGTTGGCTGGGGGAACTCTTCGTCATTTGAATAACTACTATTATCCGCAAATAGGTCTACACCGAAGGACGGCCAACCGAGGCCTCCATTGCTACCCCCAGGTTTCCTTCAGACCCAGACATTCCCCTCCCCCCCC
>ML415283.1:42128-58488 GCA_005239525.1 Nicotiana knightiana
GTAAGCAATCTTAATTATACCCCCCCCTCCCGATGCATGAAAAAATGGAGTGATAGCCCTTTGAAGTTCATCCATAAAGAGGTATCCTCTCTCTCTCTCTCTATATATATATATATATGTGTGTGTGTGTGTGTGTGGTAGGAGCAATCAATTAAGAGAGTACTATTTTTTTGGCATAAGATTGGTAAAAAAGGGGATAGTTGATTTGGTTATTTAAGGAAGAATAATGATCTCTGGTTTTATGGAAGAATTAAAGAGTGTGAAATAACAGAAAAGAAATAAAACAAGAAAATAAAAGAAAGAAAAAGATGTGTATTATGGATACAACTTATACTATATTTTGTTAAAAATTTAAATAATTAATTTTTATTTTTAACATTAGATTACTTTTATAAATAGGCGAGAGAGAGAGAGGATGAGAGGGAGGTATAATTAAGATTGCTTACAAAATAATTTTTGACTTTTCTTATATAGTACAAAATATAATATACGAAAAAATTGATCAAGAGAAAAAATTGCTTAATTAGTAAGAGTAGAAAAGGGAATTGACTTAGATTATTCAAGGAAGGATATCGATTTTTTATTTTATAGTAGGAACTAAACGAAATGAGTATGAGAAAAAAGATGAAAATAAAAAAAGGAAAGCAAGGTGAAAAAAAATGAAAAAAATTGAGGTAAGGTGGGAACGGGGAGTTATGTTGGAATGAATTAAAATAAATATAAGGTAGAAAATTATCAAAATGAAAAGCGATAGAAAAAAAAGATTTTAAAAAACCCAAAGGATAGATTTGTATATGGGTAAAAATCGAGTTCATTGTACACTCCGATCTTCGATAGGATAAAACGAGCTCGATATATGATGGCGAAGGATCGGAATCTAAGCAAAGGTCTCATTGAGTCAGAATCCGGGGGCACGACGCATGCCCTCGAGAATATCGGGGTTAAGATCCGAGATCGATCCAAATCTTGAAAATACTTTGGAGAACATTGTCAGGCAAGCAAGCAAGACCAACAGAAGGCCGTAATATCTGCGACCGGCCAAATATCGCGGCAAGTACCGATGAAGCACCGACAATCAGTTAAACAGAAGATTTTTTTCCTTTTATTGAATTGTACCTAGAGAAGGATTCCCCTACTATATAAAGGAGGTCCAATAATTTATTAGACACATTGTAACATGCATTCCAAAGGCTGGATCACCCTCCTCACGTGGTTTGAATTTACTGTATCTTTACTTATCCATTCTAACTCAATTTGTTATTTTGTATAAAATTAATTCGCATATCCTTAAAGCCACTTACAAATTTAATGGTTATCCAATTTTGAGGGTAATCAATATCAACAAAAAAAATGATAAAAAGAGAGATGGGGAATTCAAAAATATTATCGGAAAAAAAAAAATCAAAATGTCAAGGTAATGGTAAGTAGTAAATGATGAACTATTTTTACTTTTTTGGGGTATTTTTAGAATTAGAACTAATTTTTTTTCTTTTTATAAAGGTAAAAAAAAAGTAAAATTATTACTTGAATATAGATTGATTAAATTCTTATATTGTGAAAATAGAAGTATTTTATTTAAACATATCAATTAGAAATTTTAGAAAATAATTGAGATGGAAGTACAAAATTAAGTGTCTACTATAAGTAACTTTTTTAATATTTCGATATTAAAAAAAAAATTCATACCGTTAATTTAACCTCGCGAAGCACGGACATATTTACTAGTTTATCAATAATTGAGGACTAAAGTACTGCTATTATCTATGTTTTTCAAAAACCTGGCAAGGAAAACATGTCTTAAAAGATGTTTAACATCATTATTGCATTCAACTTATTCTCTTATGTTATACAAACAACAAAGACAGTCGTAACTAACCAGAAATATGTTCCTTAATCGTATAATGCCATTACACGATTTAACTTATTCTCTTATATAGTGCGACAATCGTTACTGACCAAAAATATCAGCCACACGTTAAAGCTTTACAGAATACAAAATGGCAGCGAATGTAAGAATTGTATCGTTCACTTTATTTGGTAACCTTATATGTTATGGTGGTACTTACATAGTTTTCAAATCCAAAGGTTCTATAGTAAAAGGAAAATATGTTAGATATGCCCCATGATTTCTTAGTTTCGCCTCTTCATATATCTATGCCGGTGGGCGATTTTATTATTGTGGACCGTGTGTGGTGACCATTGGGGGATTGGAGACGAGAGTTGATCTCTTATTTCTTAGTATGGTTGATTTTGACGTAATTCTAGACATGGATTGATTGCCTCATGTCATGCTATTCTGGATTATCACGCTAAGACCATGACGTTGGCGATGCCGGGGTTACCTAGGATCGAGTGGAGAGGTTCTCTGGACTATGTTCTCAGTAGGGTGATTTCATATCCGAAGGCCCAACGGATGGTTGGGAAGGGGTGCCTGTCATATTTGGCTTTTGTGAGGGATGTTGGTGCTAATACTCCTACCATTGATTTTGTTCCGATAGTGCGAGACTATGCGGATGTGTTTCCTGCAGACCTGTCGGGCATGCCACTCGACAGGAATATTATTTTTTGTGTTGACTTGGTGCCGCGCACTCAGGACATTTCTATCCCTCCGTATCGTATGGCACGAGTAGAGTTGAAGGAATTGAAAGATGAGCTTTAAGAGCTTCTTGATAAGGGGTTCACTAGGCCCAGTGTGTCGCCTTGGGGTGCACCAGTTCTGTTTGTGAAGAAGAAGGATGATACTATGCGGATGTGCATTGACTATAGGCAGTTGAACAAAGTTACAATTAAGAACAAATATCCTTTGGAGCGCATCGATGACTTATTTGACCAGCTTCAGGAAGCTAGAGTGTTCTCTAAGATTGACTTGAGGTCTAGGTATCACCAGTTGAAGATTCAAGACTCTAATATTCCGAAGACAGCATTCAGGACCCAGTATGGTCACTACGAGTTCCTTGTGATGTATTTTGGGTTGACCAATACCCCAGCACCATTCATGCATCAGATGAACAATGTATTTCAGCCATATCTTAATTCGTTTGTCATAGTATTTATAGATGATATCCTGGCGTACTCACGTAGCCAGGAAGAACATGCACAACATCTGAGGATTTTACTACAGACGTTGAGGGAGGAGGCACTTTATGCTAAGTTCTCTAAGTGTGAGTTTTGGCTCAGTTTGATGGCGTTCTTGGGGCATGTGGTGTCCATAGAGGGGATTAAGGTATATCCCAAGAACATTGAGGCGGTTCAGAGTTCGCCCAGACCGTCTTCAGCTACTGAGATACAGAGTTTTCTTAGCTTGGCCGGATGTTATCGCCGCTTCGTAGAGGGTTTCTCGTCCATTTCATGTTTGACCAGGTTGACCCAGAAGGGTGCCCCATTCAGGTGGTATGATATGTGTGAGGAGAGCTTTCAGAATCTCAAGACTGCCTTGACCACAGCTCCAATTCTAGTTTTACCTTCAGCATCGGGTTCTTATACAATGTATTGTGGTGCTTCTCGAATCGGTATTGGGTGTGTCTTGATGCAGGAGGGTAGAGTGATTGCTTATGCTTCACGCCAGGTGAAGCCTCATGAGAGAACTACCACGTTCATGATTTGGAGTTGGGAGCCATCATTCATGCACTAAAATTTTGGAGGCATTATCTCTACGTCGTGTCTTATGAGGTATTTACGGATCATCGGAATCTGCAGCACTTGTTCAAACAAAATGATCTAAATTTTGAGGCAGTGGAGGTGATTTGAGCTGTTAAAGACTATGATATTACTATTTTGTATCATCCCAGGAAGGCCAATGTAATGGCCGATGCCTTGAGTAGAAAGGTGGTAAGTATGGGTGATGGTAGGTTATAATTGTGTATTTTAGCCACTTATTGAACTCTAATGCACTGCACTTTACGTGTGTTGAGCTTTAATCGGTAGTATTTTGCACTTATTGTGTGTTTTATGCATTATAGGAGTGATTCTGAGCTATGTAGATGTTGTGGAGAGAATTCAAGCTATTTGCATATTTGAAGCCTAAGTAAAAGCCCAAGGGATTAAGTTGGGATCGTGTTCAGGGGTCAAGGACTAAGTATGGACGTCAAAATGCAAGATTTGAGCCGTACTTTAAGAAATTTGCACTAATGTGACGCACGGTGCGAGGCATAGTGCAATGCAGCAGTTTATTTTTACTTCCCATTGAATTTTTGAGCTTCCTGGAGATCCCCACTAAAGCCCCGCATGGCGCGTCGCCCCATGCGGCGCGCCTGTGTATTTTTTTCAGAGTAATTTTCCTATTTCAGCTAGGAAAGGGTGATTTCGTCTGGGCCCGGCCCTACATGGTTTAAATACATAGAAAAATATTATTTTCTGTACTTTTTACACATCTTAGACATAAGGAGGCTAAGGAGGAGTGGGAGAAGCAAAAGCACAAGGATTTCATCATTCAATCCTCATTCAAGACAAGAGTTTGGATCGTTTTATGTTTTCCTTTACTTTAAACATAGTTATGATGAGTTTCTCCATATATATGGAGTAGTTCACTTTAGGGTTTGATGGATTTGGTGTGTTGATATTTGTTTGTGGATTATAACTCTAGTTTTATAGAGCGGTGGTTAGACCGGCCATGTTGTATGGAGCTGAGTGTTGGCCAGTCAAGAATTCGCATATCCAGAAGATGAAAGTAGCAGAAATGAGAATGTTGATATGGATGTGTGGGCACACTAGGTTGGATAAGATTAGGAATGAAGATATTCGGGAGAGGGTGGGAGTGTCTCCCCTGGACGACAAGATGTGGGAAGCGCGACTTAGATGGTTCGGACACGTGCGGAGAAGAATCCTAGATGCACCGGTTAGGAGGTGTGAGCGATTGACTTTGACAGGTACGAGAAGAGGCAAATGGTGGCCTAAGAAGTATTGAGGCGAGGTGATCAGGCAGGACATGGCACGGCTTCAGATTTCCGAGGACATGGCTCTTGATAGGAACATGTGAAGGTCGAGCATTAGGGTGGTAGGCTAGGGGTAGTTGTGAGTTCTTCCCTCTTTGTACCGGATAGTCTGATGGAGTTTTGTTTATGTTTGTTAGCGGTCTATATTGTATTCACATTGTTATTTTGTATAATTTTTTGTTATTTCCCTTTCTTTTATTCGTTGTTTTCTTTCTGGCATCTTTGTTGTTACATGTCTTTTCTTTTGTTTCTTTTATGATATTATTGTCTCTCTTGTTGAGCCGAGAGTCTCCGGAAAACAACCTCTCTACCATTCCGGGGTAGGGGTAAGGTCTGCGTACACTCTACTCTCCCTAGACCCCACTAGTGGGATTTTACTAGGTATGTTGTTGTTGTTGATTATAACTCTAGTTTTATGTATTGAATTATTTTGGATGTTTTAATTGTTGCATATATATTCACTAGTTCATGTAATCGAGAGAGGCATAACTTGTGATATCTTTGCATTATATTTTGTTGTTTGAATTTATTAATTCTTTTTAGTAATCGAAAGAGGCCAGTTGAATTGTTTTTTAAACAGAGTTAGGAGGATAATCGAGAGAGGTTCTCCTAACGACCAATCCACTACGAATCTTGCATATCTTCGCAGAGCTTAAATTGGTTCATCTTGTGAGGTTGAGACTTAATAGATAGAGGAGTTTCTACTAAATGTTTGAAGTAATAATTAAGTGAATTCGAGAGACTCACTTGAACATTAGAAGTGCATTATCTAGAGTTAGATCCTAAACAATTATCTTGCACCTATCCTATCAAAATTCTATTTTCTCCCACTGATAACCTTCTTTGCTTGCTTCTTGTTTGATTGTCATTAGTCAATGAACCGTAGATTCTTAGTTAATTTTAGTTCTTAATCATATAAATCTCTACTATTGATCATCTTGAATAGAAATCAAGCTAGAAACTATAAGAACGTTGTTTTAATCAAATCCTTGTGGATACGATATTATATTATACTATATTCGACTAGCGAGCATATTTAAGTGAGTGTTTTGCGCTCATCAAATTTTGGCGTCGTGCATATATTCTTCTTGGTGAGAGACCTCTTGCATCAAATGTTCAGGCCTTGGCTAATCAGTTCGTGAGGTTAGATATTTCGGAGCCTAGTCGTGTTCTAGCTTGCGTGGCTTCTTGGTCTTCCTTATATGATCGCATCAGAGAGCGTCAGTATGATGACCCCCATTTTCTTGTCCTTGAGGACACAGTTCGGCACGATGATGCCAAGGATGTTTCTATTGGAGATGATAGGGTGTTGCGGATGTAGGGTCGGATTTGTGTGCCCAATGTGGATGGGTTACATGAGTTAATTCTTGAGAAGGCCCAAAGTTTGCGGTATTCCATTCATCCGGGTGCTACGAAGATGTATCAGGACTTGAGGCAACATTATCGGTAGAGGAGAATGATGAAATATATAGTGGAGTTTGTAGCTCAATTCTTGAATTGTAGCAGGTGAAGTACGAGCATCAGAGACGGGCGGTTTGCTTCAGAGGCTTGAGATTCCTGAGTGGAAATGGGAGCGTATCACCATGGACTTCATAGTTGGACTCCCACAGACTTTGCAGAAATTTGATGTTATTTGGGTGATTGTGGACTGACTGACTAAGTCAACGCATTTCATTCAAGTTAAGACTACCTATTCTTCTGAGTGGTTGGCTGAGATCTATATCCGCGAGATTTTTTTCCTTCATGGCGTGCCAGTGTCCATTATTTCAGATCGAGACGTGCAGTTCATATCTTAGTTTTCGAGAGCAGTGCAGTGATAGTTAAGAACACAGCTTGAGTTTAGTACAACATTCCACCCTCAGACGGATGGACAGTCCGAGCCCACCATTCAAATATTGGAAGATATTCTCACGCTCGTGTCATGCATTTTGGGGTTTCTTGGGATCAGTTTCTACCACTTACAGAGTTTTCCTACAACAACAACTATCAATCAAGTATTCAGATGGATCCGTATAAGGCCTTGTATGGGAGGCGGTGTCGATCTCCTGTGGGTTGGTTTGATCCGGGTAAGGCTAGGTAATTGGGTACCGACTTGGTTCAAGATGCTTTGGAAAAGGTTAAGTTGATTTAGGATCGGCTTCACATGGCTCAGTCTAGACAGAAGAGTTACGCTGAACAGAATGTTCGTGATCTTGCTTACATGGTGGGATAGAATATATTGCTTAGAGTTTCACCCATGAAGGGTGTTATGAGGTTCGGGAAGAAGGGCAAGTCGATCCCTCGGTATATTGGCCCTTTTGTGGTGCTTGACAGGATTGGAGAGGTGGCTTACAAGCTTGCATTGCCACCTAGTCTATCGAGTTCTCATCTAGTGTATCATGTATCTATGCTCCGGAAGTAGTTCGCTTATCCGTCCCATGTTTTGGACTTCAGCATGGTTTAGTTAGATGGGGATTTGACTTATGATCTAGAGCCGGTGACCATTTTGGATCGACAAGTTCGAAAGTTGAGGTCAAAGAAGATAACTTCAGTGAAAGTACAATGGAGATTGGCCAGTCGAGAAGGCTACTTAGGAGACCTAGTGGGAGATGCAAAGCAACTATCCATACCTATTTGAGGCTCCAGGTATGATTCTAGACTCATTCGAGGACGAACGCTTGTTTAAGAAGGGGAGAATGTAACGACCTAGCCGGTCTTTTTGAATATTGTATCTCGTTCCCCCATTAATTGCTTATTCTATGTTCGTTTGTTATTATGTGACTTTCCTGGGTGGTTGGTTTGGTTTCAGTGATGTTTCAGAATAAAGTGGGACACCTAGTTCTAAGGTTGGAAGCCTAAGTTGGAAGAGCTGACCGGATATTGACTTATGTGTAAAAGACTCCGGAATGGAGTTTTGATGGTTTTGATAGCTCTGTATGATGATTTTGGACATATTATTGTGTCCGGATAGAGATTTGGAGGTCCGTAGGTGGTATTGGCTTGAATTGGCGAAAGTGAGAAAAGTTGAAATTTGGAGCGTTGAGAAGTTTGACCGAGAGTTGACTTTTTTGTTACCGAGCTCAGATTTTGGTTCTGAAAGTTGGAATAGGTCAATTGTGTCATTTATGACTTGTGTGAAAAATTTGAGGTTAATCGGAGTTGGTTTGATATGTTTCGGCATCGATTGTATAAGTTGGAAATCCATTAGTTTCGTTCGACTTGAATTGGGGTGCAATTTGTGTTTTTGATGTTATTTGATGTGATTTGAGGCCTCGACCAAATTCGTATAATGTTTTAGGACCGGTTGGTATGTTTGGTTGGGGTATCGGGGGTGGGGGCCTCGTGTGTGATTCAGATTGGAAACTGATTGAATTTTGGACTTGTGTTATTGTTGGTGTGATCAGACCTGGTGCCACCACACTTGCGTTAATTTGGCCATAGGTGCGGAGCCACAGAAGCGGACAAGGGGTTGCAGATGCGGTTCTGAGCAAGTTGGGGTGTTTTGGCAGGTGCGAGGGATATTCTGCACCTGCAAGGTCGCATATGCGGAAGTGTGGTCGCAGAAGCAGAAGAGGGACTATAGGGGCAGGTCCGCAGAAGTGGAGAACTTTGCACAGAAGTGTAGGTGCGTGTTTGGGACCGCATGTGTGGTTGGTAGGGCCTTAAGTGGCTTCCGCATAACCGGAGTTTTGATCGCATAAGGGTGAAATTGATCGCAGGTACGAGAGGCCTAGCAAAATACATAAAGACGTGGGTTAAAGTATTTTCTTCATTTTTGGACTTTGGGTGCTCGGATTGAGGAGAGTTTTGAAGGGATTTTCATTAGATTTCAAGATGAAGTGATTTTTTATCACTTTTGTCCATACATTTTGAATACCCATTGATTATTTCACCTATTTGTCATGAATTTAAGTTAGAATTTGGGGATTTTTGAACCATGTATTGGAGAGTAAGATTTGGGAATTTGAGTGTCGATTTGTGGTCGGAACTGGATGATTTTGGTATGGTTGGACTCGTTGTTAAATGGGTGTTCGGATTTTGTAAATTTTGTTGGGTTCCGAAACATAGGTCCGGGGTTGACTTTTGGTGTTGACTTTTTGACTTTGGTTAAAGAACTTAGCTTTATCGTATGAAATCAATTTCTATAGATTTTATTGATTGTATTAAGTTGTTTGTGACTAGATTCAAGACGTTCGGAGGCCGATTCGTGAGGCAAAGGCTTGTTGGAGTAGTGATTTGCACAGTTTGAGGTAAGTACCACTTCTAAAATTGGTACTGAGAGTATGAATCCATGAAATAAGTGTTATGTGGTCGGTATTGAGGTGACGCACATACTAGATGACAGGCGTGTGGGCGTGCATCATGCTAATTGTGATTCGGTTGATTCTGTGGTACATTGTAGTTATCAAATCTTGTTGTTATTTATGTAATCCCCATGTGTTAGAGTAATTGAGTTTTGATCCATGTTAGAAATCATGTTTAGGCTATATGTTTCTACTATTGGGACCCACCGAGGTCATTTCTATTGTTGAGTTATTTGCTTAAATTGCAATTATGTACTTAGTCACATTCATTATTTGCATATCATATCTCAGTCTCTGTTATCATTTATTGTTACATCATGTACCATTATTTGGGCTGATTGGCATGAAATTTGTGAGCCAGGGAGACTAGAGAGATTGATGACTGAGTTAAGGCTGAGGGACTGATTGTGAGTGATATTTATGGGATCAGGTTGCACGTCGCAGCAGGTTTTATTGATTTATTATGGGATCGGACTGCAAGCCACAGCATGTCATATCGGCTTATATTAGCGCTTACACAGGATCCGCCCCTCTGGAGTCTGACATACCAGTAGTGAGCGCAGGTACCATTGAGTGCTGAGTGCATGTGCCGAGTGTGAGCGCTGAGTAATCGAGAGTGCTGGGCGATTGAGAGTGCTGTGCGATTGAGAGTGCTGCGCGATTGAGAGTGTTGCGCGATTGAGTGTGCTGAGTGAAGTTGAATACTCTGAGAGTGTAAGTATATGAGTTTATCTATGTGCTTCACTATAGGTGACATGCATATTTGACATGTAGAGATAGAGATGTAACATTCCTCATGCAAGCTATACTTGGCATATGTTATCAGTATTGAGCCTCAACTGTTGAACTTGAAAGCGTGTATACATGTCCATACTATGTACAAACTGATTATAAGACTTCTCTGAGTTATTACCGTCATTTCCCTGTTATATTTGTACTGTTAATATCTAGATTTTGATTGTACCTTTCTGAGCTTGTCACTACTTTCAGTCCAAGGTTAATCTTGTTACTTATTGAGTATATTGGGACGGTTGCACTCATACTACACTGTCACGACCCAAAATCAGCTAGTCTAGATGGCTAACTGCCCAATTCCAATAATAGTAATAAGACAATTAAACAAAGGAATTATTTGAATCTTAAACCTTTCCCAAGGACTGTTATAGAGTTTACAAAGCGGAAATGAAATAAATACATAGTCTGTTTGAAAAGTACATAAACAAAGCTTTATAATCTAAGGCTACCCCAAACAAAAGAGGCAGCTGCAACAGGGACGCGGGTACGTCTTCAAATCCAGCAACCATCGAAGACAGCAACAACAACAACCAACATCTGCACGCAATGTGCAGAACTGTAGTAGCAGTACAACCGACTCCATGTACTGAGTAAGTAATGATAACCTTAGGTTGAAAGTAGTGACGATCCGGAACATAGGTCGGGTCCAACACCAATAACGAACAGTAGTTTGTAATAATGTAAATCAATTAAATAAAGAAGTAGCTCAGAGATAAAATGTTCAACCTTTTCATAGTTTCCCAAAATAGTTCCGGTTTTCAAATATAACTTTGAAAACCCAAAGTCTTTTATCGAAAATTTGCCAAAAAAATAGAAGTTGAAAACTATAATCTTCCTTGAAAACTGTAATTTTTCTCAAAAACTTTTCATTAAGTAAATGTTACATTTTCAGATAGCATGAGGAAATTACACCTCTATGCCTATATTCAATACGTAGGGGAATTCAGGAATAATGTGATACCGTATAGCATGAGGAAAAATACATCTCTATGACTGTATGTCAAGTGTGCATGTCAAATGCGATGCAACTCGGTGATAAAACCATATGCATCCTCTCAAAGTATCAATTCACGCAGTCCTCCCAGTCACTCAGTCCTCCCAATCACTGGTCACTCGCACTCAGTAGGTACCTGCGCTCAGTGGGGGTGTGTACAGACTCCGGAGGGGCTCCTTCAGCCCAAGCGCTATAACAAGCCAATCGTGGCATAAATCAGTAAAACATGTTGCGGTGTGCAACCTGATCCCATAAACATCCTCACTATACGGCCCTCGGCCTCACTCAATCATCAATCTCTCCAGTCTCTCAGGCTCTCAATATCATGAAACTAGCCCGACAATAATGATATGATGTATCAATAAATAACAATTGAGACTGAGATGTGATACGAATGCATGGATATGACTGAGTACGAACATATCAGTAAAATCAGTAAAAAATAACCACTATGGGTCCCAACAGTATCGACATAAAGCCTAACATGATATCTAGCATGATTGACAACTCAATACTTTATCACATGGTGACAACACAAATAACAAGATAGGGCCACTATATAGTGCCATGAAAACAACGAAGTCAAAATTCACAGGGTGCACGCCCACACACCTGTCACCTAGCATGTGTGTCACCTCAATACCAATCATATAACATGTAATGCGGGGTTTCATACCCTCAGCACTAAGTTTAAAAGAGTTACTTACCTTAAAAAAGCCAAATCCAATACCCAGCAAGCCAATCGATGCTCCAAAAAATGTCATCCCATGCGTACCGACCTCTGAACGGCTCGAAACTAGCCAAAAGTAACTTAAATACTTCAAATAGTGCCAAAGGAAACAAACCCAATCAATAAAGGTCGAATCTTTAATCAATATCCCAAAATCGATCAAAAAGCCCAACTCGGGCCCGCACCTCGGAACTCGACAAAACTCAAAACAATCCGTCAACCTATTCAATTACGAGTCCAACCATACTAGTTTTAGTCAAATCCGACTCCGAATCAATATTCAAAACACAAATTTTCATATTATGGAACTTTAGGCCAAATCTCTCAATTTCCTCTTTAAAAATTCATCAACCAAAGCTAAAATCGAAAATAGATTCACAAAATATAACCAAAACTGAGTAGAGAACAGTTACCACAATTCATACGATGAAAATCGCCTCAAAAATTGCCCAATTCCGAGCTCCACAACTCAAAATATGTTAAATGAACAAAACTCTCGTTTTAACACTGTTCTACCTCGTTTCTTGTGCCAAAAGATCTAGAAACTCACTTTTGATACCTCCAATAGATTCCTTGTGAAATTTAGTCAAGTAAGACTCTTTAATTTCTCCATTTGACCTTATATTGAAGGAGATATGTTGGTTTCAATATTTGAAAATAGTGGAGATTTTTAAATACGAAATCAGTGGCAATTTCGTAATTAATCTGAAAAATCTGGCAACCCAATTCTTAGTAAAATGACCATAAAATCCCCATACTATGTCCAAATTCAATGATTCTTTTTGCTACAAATTCGTAATTATGATACGCATCTAATGCTTCAACCAAAACAGAAATTGGAGCTCATTTGTTCAATGTGGTACCATTTAAGCTTGAAGAAACAACGTCGAAACATAATAAAAACGAGCGCAACACAACCCAAACCAATCCGAAACTCACCCGAGCCCCTTGGGACCCTGTACGAACATACCAAGAATTCCCATAACATATCATAGACTTACTCTTGGCCTCAAATCACGCATAACAACATCGAAACGACGAAACGCACCTCAAATCAAACTTAATGAACTTTTCAAAACCTTCAAATTCCAATTTTTTCCAATTAGTGCCGATCTTTCTAGAAATATCTAATTGCAAATTCAGGCATACGTCTGAGTTCAAAATCACCATCCGGACCTAACGGAACCATCAAAACTCCATTTTGGGGTCAAATTCACACAAAGTCAAACTTGGTAGACTCTTTCAACTTAAAGCTTCAACAATGAAATTCATTCTTCCAACCCGATTCTGAATAACCTGAAAATCAAAACCGACGATTTACATAAGTCATAATACATCATACGGAGCTACTCATGCCCGTAAACTACCAAGCGAAGTGCAATTGCTCAAAACAAGTGGTCGGGTCATTACATCCTCCCCCACTTAAACATACTTTCGTCCTCGAACGTGCCAAGAGTTGTTCTTCAAAACCATCAAACTGCCGCATAACCTTACCATGAACATACCCGGGGGTGATCCCACGTCACCCTATCCCATATAGGTATGATAACACAACATAACTGAAATTCCTAATTCAACTTAGCCCATAAGCTTTAGAATCCAATTTCCAACATCCGGAATTTTCATAAGATTAAAATTTTACATCAACACATTGTACAAGTCTGAATAAGCTGTATCAAGTCTTCACCATGACCCAAGATGTAATCACATGATATACCTCAAAACTCAAATACTCATAGCGGTAATGTCTAATTACAGTAGCTGCTCAAAATAACCCAATGCCGATAATAAATCTCTTATCAAACAAAGCCTCGTTCTAACCCTTTAATATACTGCCAATGATGAAAGAAACACGCAGAAACTCATAATCATTCCAAAGATCAACAAGTCATGGAGCTCCCTCTCCCCCGACAAGAACTATAGCAGATTTCTAAGCTTACTTCTGATATTATCCTTCCAATATACCACAATCAAATCTGATAGCACTCATCCTAGATCTGGGGACTTCATCTTATCGAACACCAACTACCCTACTGACACGCAACACCAATACTAATCAGATCCACAAACCGTGCAATCCATGCACCAATAAGAAACAATCCAAATGTATTCAATAACGAGTATGACTCAATCAAGAGAACTGTCTCGCAAACTCAACGGGTACTACAACCACAAAATCTAGGAACCCATCACACACCGTAGAGCCACCACTTGACTCTAACACAAAAGTTCATACCTCAGTATAACTCCGCTGCAATGTGCGACTCCATCCAGACGTTGATCTATATCATATACCCCGAGCCACCCTGCTCAAAATCGATAACCATGCAAAATTCGACATCCATACCCAAAGTGCATTACCATAACCACGGAGAATCAGACGATACAATGCCACACAAAACCCAAAAGAAACATAACCCATACGCCCTCAATCACGCAATACCCAATTACTCATCTCACTTAAATTCTGCTATAAGACCACAATAGAACCGCACCATGTGTGCCTAAAACCAACGAATCACAACTCCTCGTAGCATAGAAGAGTAACTCACAGAAAATTTCAGAACACGAATAAGCTCAGCAACAATCGAATGGCAAATCCCTCAACAGTAGCATTATGGAGCCAACCAATCTGACTCGGTGTAGACTACACATCCTAATTGGGCCTACCCATGGACTCCCAATTCAACTCTAGTCATCCACAAATAGATAAATAACCTTCCAAAAGTCCACAATGACTGAATCATAACACATACTATCATCTGGCTAGCTTCGGCCACAACTCCACAGTCCATAACCATGAAATAATATACTCATGAGAACTCCCAGTATCCAAATCCATAGAGCATACGATTCACCATATCCGATCCCAAATCCACAGCCCAAATATCTAACACATCTCTCATACACGATCATCCCGCGAGGAATACTTCTAAAATTCTTCCGTGCCATATTGCTGTGAGCATCTAATTTTTGACTACATATGAATTTTTCATCACTTTTTAGCATGTAAATATTTGCTAAATTTAATCTGGATTTTTAGACTTTATTTCACTTTTAAAAGATTTATTTGATAAAATTAAAAATACAAAAAGATTCACATTCTTAAATATTAGTCTTATTTTTATTTGTAAAAGAAAGAGAAAACTTTTTAAATGATTTTTTTAAGTAATGTAATTCATTTTAGAAGTAGTTTGCTAGTGTTTTTATCTTGGTACCTTTTAATTTAATTTAAGTAGTATTTGATTTATTTATTTACCCTTTTAAAAGAAATTATTTCCTCACAAAAAATGTTCACATGCACAGATATTCTCCATAAACTTCACTCACACACTAATTTTTTCATATTTTCACTACAAGACAATTTTTCTACCGTTAATCACACACTCACAAATAACTGTATTTTTTTCATACTTATTCAATTTTTCTTACTTGCTCTCCAAGAATTAGTAATACTATATAACCATTATAAAAGGACATCCTTTGGAGATAGAAACGGACAGAGAGAGAGGGGGCGCATTAAGAACCATAGAGCCTTAAGAGAAAAAACTGCGCAGTAATCCTCTCTTCCTCATAACAGCAGCTCAAAACTATTCTTCACCAAAAAACCAGCAAAACTAACTCCGAATCCATCCAAAAATATCTCAAATTGCAGCCCCAAAACACCCCGAAATCGTTACGAAAATGACCGTTCAGTCGCGGAACAACCCCTTACACTCAAAACCGCCGTCCAAATTCAGTCGAGTCAGTGGAGCTCTCATTCGAGGTTTTCCGACGTGGTTTGTTGATGAGTCGTTCACATTCAATTTCGTCGGCATGTATTTTCTCATCTACCTTGTCAACCAACAGAAAGCTTTTTGATAAATTAGAAGTTATAAAAGGTTTATTCTCTCCCTTCGTTGCTGTTATCTTTTTTTTTTTTTTTTTAAGCTTTTATTCTAGAAGATCCATTCTTACTTGCAATTTTGTTAACTTACTTTTAGTTGTTTCCTCGTTGTTTAAGAGTTTTGTTTGGTTCTATGCTCAATTTCTCGTAGGCATCTTTTTTAATTTTTGGTTCATTTAGTTCCCTGAATATTTTGGATGTTAAGAGTTTGAGAGTAATGTGTTATCTTTGTTCCTTACGTGAAGTGATCAGTTAAGTTAATAAAATAAACTAAGAAATAAGGAAGAGTATGGTTTGAGAATTGGGGTTGGACTTTTAGGAAAGAATTGGGCCCTGGACCTCTGTTTGATGGTAGGAATGAAAGGAAAATCAGACCTTTTAAGATCTGGGCTAAAGTAGGTAAAAATTGCGCGGGGCACCCTATTTGGTCGCCCCCATTTAATCTATATCCGTTTTTTTTTAAAATTTTAACTTATACCCACTTTTTAAATAACTTCAGCTCCCATTTCCCTCGCTGAGCTGAAGTTCACCAGTTAAGCTGAAGTTCGACAGTTATAAAGACAAAACTTCAGCACACGGGGCTGAAGTTTTGTCTTTGTAAATTGAGAACTTCAGCTCCGTATGCTGAAGTTGTTTTCATTATAACTTGGGAACTTCAGCCCGTATGTTGAAGTTCCTCATTTACAAAAGACAAAACTTCAGCTCTAGAGCTGAATTTTCCCAGTGTAACTGGGGGAACTT
>ML415284.1:0-40631 GCA_005239525.1 Nicotiana knightiana
TCAATTCCTATATTACTTGTCGACCACGTACACTTGCGTGTGCATTGGGATTTCGACCAACACAGGGCTCAATGATTACTGGGTCGATGAAAGGCTTGAACCCTAATGTAAAGGGATAGGTATAAACAAAAGAATGCCCCGTCTTGAAAGACATTATTCTTTGATTACTGTTTGGAACGATTATAGGAAAATCGGAACTCCAATAACAGTCCCTGCGTATAAGAGGAATTAAACCTTCAGTGAGTTGGGTAGGGTACTTGTCAGCACTATCAAGAGATGACAATGAAGAAAGCTGATCTCTAAGGGCCTGACTATCCCTAGCAAAGGTGAACTCCGCAGGTACTATTTCATCGACGCTCGGCTCACGCAAAGGTTCGTGATGTTCTCTACCTTTGGACGAAGATCTAGAAGACCTAGCCCTCGGAGAAGTTAAAGACCTAGAATAAGGAGGGGAAGTAATTTGAGAAGAGTAAGAACCCCTTGAAGGAGTAGAACCTAAACTCCTCAACTTGCCGCCTCTCCTACTCCGCGTTGGAGCAAAAGAGGGAGTCAAATCACCTACGTTTATGACTCTCTTAGATTGGTTTTAAGAAGACATATCTACAAAGACAAGGAAAAAATTTCTTTACAAATAAAGTTTGAAAGTTAGAAGTTTTTCGTAAAAGAAAAGAAAAGGGGTACTTATACTCGAAGACAACCGTCAAAAAATGGGAAAAAACAATGATGTGAAAGCCATAATTGAAGATGTCACTTCGTGACTGATGCAGCCGCAAAAAGCCCTAAAAGGCGCTGAACAATTTCAGAACCAACCCGAAAATGCCACGTGGCATAAGCATTAAATGGAAGTGACAAGCGACGCCTACGTTCAGAAAAAGATGCAATGTTTCGAGTGAAGTGGCGACAAAATATTCCCGCCATAAATGAGTATCCACTTACCAAATATTAATCGATAAATATATGGTAAGTGGGGGGACTATTTGTATTGGTAAAAAAGAGCTTCACACGTGTAATAAATCTTGATGACTCATCTGTCTACGTGGAGCAATGAAGACACGAAAACTGGACTCTATGAAGAAGTATGAGGCAAAGAGATACCGCAAATCACACCCACGGGTTAATTAGCTACGGAAGTCTCAACCTGGTTGAGAAGATGAAGAGACACGTTCAAAATGTATCTGGGCGGAACAAAGGGCATATTCAGAGATCTTCAATTAGTGATCCATACGTTACACAACATTCACGCAACAGTTACAGTTACCCATTGTAACGTTACATTAATGTCATAATTAGTCATTAATGCTCAATCACTGAAAAATGCAGACGTTATATTAAATTTCCTATATAAGGGAGTAAAATATAACCTCTAAGGGACATCCGAACTACTATTGCAATATACTTTACTTTTTGTGTATCTCATTGATTTTTCTTTATTACTTACAATAATCAGTCTTGCCTTGGTTATCAGAAACCCGTGTTCATCCTAAAAATAGCTTTGGTCAAATGATCTAATTCTTTGGTTAAACATTGATGTACGTTCAGGATTTCAAGTCTGGGATTAGCTACGTATGGTGATTCTGGAGTTGGGAGCGCGATCAAAAGTGAATTCGGAGGTTCGTAGGTCATTTTGAAGTCATTTGGCTAAAGATAGAAATTTGAAGGTTTTTGAGAAGTTTGACCGAGAGTTTGACTTTTTGATATCGGGGTCGGACTCCAATTCCGAAAGTTAGAGCAGGTCCATAATGTCGAATATGAATTGTATGCAAAATTTGAGGTCAATCGGACGTGATTTGATAGGTTTCAACATCGAATTTAGAAGTTTCAAGTTCTAAGTTCATCAAGCTTGAATTGGGGTGCGGTTCATGATTTCGACGTTGTTTGATGTGATTTGAGGCCTCGATCGAGTTCGTATCATATTTTGGAACATATTGGTATAATTGGTTAAGGTCCCGAGGGCCTCAGGTGGATTTCGGACAAAAAGAAAAAAGAAAAACTGCAGAAATTTCTGCTGCACTTTTGGACAGCAACTGGTGCATCGGGGAGCTGATTTTGGAGGCATATATATCAAAATCTATAAATTATCTGAAAATTTGCAAAACATAAAAGTTATATCCCTTGAATTACAGTTTCCATAAAGTTAAACCATTCATGATTTGGAAATTTGATCAGAAAGTTATGATCGATTGAAGATGGCTGGTGAAGCCGTTTTGACAGAATTTACTGATGCATGGAACCGACTTTGGAAGCTCATATCTCGGAATATATAAAGAGTTATAGGGTGTACAACCTATCAAATAAAATATCTTCGAGTTTAGTTTCCTAATATTCAAACCGTTTGTCATTTTGATATTTCTACAAGGAGTTATGGGCGTTTTAATAGAAGGTGTACATCAGGAAAAAATTATAATAGGATGTACAACCTGCACAACGCAAGGTACAACTCGATGAAGCCTGGACAGATTGTTTTAAAAGCGAGTTTTGTCCCATTTCTTTCATTTGGCTTGGATGATTTTGGAGAGCTCAAGGAGGGATTTTCACCAAGCAACACTAGGTAAGTTATTTCTTCCTATTTTTGAGTTAAATATGTGATTAAGGATCAAACTAACAGTGTTTAATTAGGAAAAAATAGTGGAAAAAGGGGAAACTAGAGGTTGAGTTTAAGATACCTTCTAGGGGTGATTTGAGGGGTCATTTGGACTACGATTTCAGCGTTCTTTATATGTACGGAATCGTGAGATGATGATGATCATTTTGCTATAAAGTTTGTCAAGTTCCGAGACGTGGTCCCGGGGGTCGGATTTTGGCTAATTTCGGATTTTGTGCATAAAGTTGATATTTTTCGATTGGGCTTCATTCCCCTAGCATATTTTGATGTGAAAAATCTGAACTTGATAGATTTGGAGCATTCGCAAGTAGATTCGAGGGGCAAACGTGTTGCGGAGTAGCTTTTCGGGCTAGTTTGAGGTAAGTAATGTCTTTAAATCCTGTCATGAGGGTATGAAACCCCGGAATTTACATCCTTTCACGATTTTGGAGTGACGCACACACTGGATGACGAGTGTGGGGCATGAACGAATTGGAAATTTGGAAATTTGTTCTGAGCAGTAGCCATCTGAGATCGTTCATCGTCAACTTTGGGATTTCGAGGTAGCTGTCCAACGTCCACAGCTTCTCCATTTCCCTTCCTTTATTAGTATTTAGTATTTTATTCTGAGACAGTGTATTATGACATTAGCAATGTTAGTATTATTCTTAGATGCTCGTGATCAGTTGACTCCCGTTCTGGGGAATAGTTTAGACTGTTAGATTATATCATGCTTTGTTAAAGACTTAGAATATTTTATGCTTATTATTATGATATTTGAGAAATTATATTAAAATAAATGTGTAGTTACATGATAGTGGCTAGCCTAGTTCCACGATAGGTGCCATCACGACCAGTTAGGATTTGGGGTCGTGACAGTTAAGCTTCAAATAACTTGGGTTTTCTTGACCTTTATTTGGTGAATTTTTCCTTGCTATTTTTTTACATTTTAAAGTATGTAACTTTTACCTTGTATTAAGTAGAATTTATGCCTGAAATCCTGCTTAAATATCAGTGTTTGTATGGGGTTTACTATGAATTTCAGCTTCTATGTATTGAGATGTTTATTCATGCTTAAAATTCAGATTTAGTGGCTAGCTGATTCACCTTTGTTGAATTTAAATGATGTATATGCGTACTTGCATTTTGGCTTCAGTTTTTTATTGTATGTGTTTTAATGGTCCTAACCTTTGTAAGAATGTAAAGTTCTAACCACTAGTTAGGTCAGATTCACTCTAAAAATGCAAATCTTTTGTTCTATTTGAGAGTGCAGGTGTTTTGTTTGGTTTTGGCCAAGAAAGGGTATTTTGGTTGAGTAGATCTGAAGCAGCAATAGATTAGTACTATTACTATCATTTAAGATGCTGTATATTGTTAAGAAAACTTGTATTTTGCGGTTGACATTGATGTATCTATTATTTTTAGAGGTGTTGTAAACAAAAATTGGACTGTTAGTATGTTAATTTGTATATAGAAAATGGGCTAGATTGCTAAAATGGCCCGTTAAGGCCCGAACCAGGATGAACCCCAGGCTATTGGGCCTAAGGGTACAAAAGCCCCAAAACTGTAGTATTATGTTTGGCACAATCTGATTCAGTCCGAAACTGGGTTAGCAACTTTATTAAAATCTGTATTCAAATTTGTTTCTTATGCTTCTTATCAATCCTGAACTTATGGTAGGTTTAGGTACAGTTTTACATATAGCTTCAGGTCCAGATTAATTCTTCTTAAAGGTCATTAAAACATATTGAAAGATGGTTAATAAAAACGGCCAGATGTTGATCAGAGCAATTCGATTGTCTTTATAGGAATATGATTTAATAAAATCAACAGTTAGCCCTTACC
The DNA here is from genome assembly GCA_005239525.1 of Nicotiana knightiana. NCBI lineage: Eukaryota > Viridiplantae > Streptophyta > Magnoliopsida > Solanales > Solanaceae > Nicotiana > Nicotiana knightiana. The sequence continues at coordinate 4,427 of ML415284.1, forward strand.
AATTGCTCAACGTGCTCCTCACTAGATTTTGTTCATATCAATGGCCACTACAACGAAAAATAGAACTGGAAATTATTTGTTTGTTTAGTGCATTCATTTTTTATCGCAAAGCATGGAATGGTGATAAATAGCCTTGAAAAAAATAAGATTATACCATTTTGAATGTCTTAACTAATGTCGTTTAAGTTTTCTTGTTTTCTTACTCCTGAATTTTCTAATATCATTTGATATCATATGCACGACAACCCATTCATGATTATATTTAGAGATTGAACAAAATAGGTTGGCCTAAGGTGAAAATTACAAATTGGGCCAGATTTGGCCATGGCCCAAATACTCATCCTTAGACTAGCTAACTTAGTCTTAGGAGATATTGAACACATATCTACCCTTTATTCCAAAGATACCTCTTTTAGACTAAAATTACAAAACTTAAAGAATACTCGACAATTGCTTCAAACAAGCATTTTAACCATCATGACATAGTCATGATTATGTAACCCACACTCGGGTGTGGCAACTGATGCCCCCGACCACAACTCCGAACGATAATAAAAATTACACGTTGTAAATTGCGGGTGCATTTCATGCGGCGCGTTTACAATGTGTCCAAAAACGACAAGTGCACGCCATCGTGACTTGTTTTAAGATAAATCCATAAATATTAAAAGCGTTTAAAAATTAAAAAAGCTAAATGCACAATAGGTTAAAAATATTCAAATAATTAGATAATTAGGCCAAATATTAATAGTTAAGCGACCGTGCTAGAACCACAAAATTCGGAAATGCCTAACACCTTCTCCCGGGTTAACAGAATTCCTTACCCGGATTCCTGGTCCGCAGACATTTTTAAACAAAGTCAAAAATTTCTTTGATTTGGGATATCAATAAATAAATGGTGTCCCAGAATAAAATCCCATGGCGACTCTGAATTTAAATAAATCCCAAATTCGAATAATGTTACTTAAAGTGGAAAACCTCCCTTATCCCAACCTTACCGGGGGTGAAAAAGGAGGTGTGACAGCTCTGGCGACTCTGCTGGGGAAGCCGAACCCATAACCTCTGGTTCAGGGTTCAAGAACTCGAGCTTAGAATAGCTGTTATATTTGGCTTTCAGTATTACCTTATTTTTACATGTTTAAACCTAATGTGCTAAATGCCGCCTTTTTACCTCTTTGATATTATCTGAACTGCATATAATTTGTGCCGAAACCCCTTTTCTCTCTGAGTCTGCTAAATCATCTGGGAAGTGTGCACTTCGTGTGACTTCTTTTCTGTTAGAGTCATATCCAAATTTTAGAACGAGGTTCGAACAAGTTGCAAAGCCGGTGAAGCTTCTGTATTCCCGGTACGCTGCCCCCCCTCCACTCCCCCGGGCTCGATCTGTACGCTCGGTAATCCTGGTCTAAAACAAAACCCCAGGATTTAAACTTAGAATAACATAGCCTCATGCCAGATCCCTAGTAAGAACGATTATCTACATCATGTGCATTTAACTTAGGGGACTCAACACAGGGGTTGGGTCCGTCTAGGACAGGTGGACCTGAAATAAAGACTATCCTGATGCATCCTACCTGGCTATGTGTAGATTATTTTGTTTCGGCTTGTTTGTCGACCGACTAAATAAAAGAAATGTCAGAAAAATCAAGAGCGAAATAGAATAGAATTTTTTTTTGATTTTTGAAAAAAACACCAATATTCAAAATTGTCTCGAAACTCTGCCAAGATTTTGAAAAAATGGAGAAAAGAAAATAGTATTTCAAAGGAAGTGAGTCAGTGCATGTTTTTCAAATCGTGTCAAAATTTCCCGAACTACGCATTGTTTGATTCCCGCCGGTGTGGGATACGTAGGCAACCCTCATCGGGTCCAACCTTATTTTTCAAAAATATATGGTCATAAATAAAGGTGATGCCGTTATTGTCTAAGTAGCCAAAATGTTCCAACGGGACGCCAGAAGGCTGTTTTTGCAAGAATAGCCACCTATGGTCTTTTTCAATTTTTTGACCTAATTAGCAAACACAGCCCTAAAGTCTTCCTTCCTGAAGTGATGAAGGGCCATATTTGCAAAGATGGTCCATTTTTAATTAGTTATAGACTTTTTGTAAAAGTAGCACCTTTTTCTATTTGGTCAAAAATAAATCATGGATTTGCTTTTTTCTTAACCAATCACCTAAATAAATGTGCAGGATGAGCACCGTTGAAAATATCCCCTTTAAAGATCTAGAGGAAATTTCCATAGGACTCCATATGTGGTGGAGAAACCTGGGGGAGGTCAGTAAAGGTGCCGTGGTAAAAGCTTTAGGCGGGCTCACCTGCCTTTTGAAGATTAATCCGAGTTTGGACATGATTGAGGCTCTAATACCATTCTGTGATCCAACGCACAATGTGTTTCATTTCTCGGATTTTGAATTGACACCAACATTGGAAGAGATAGCGGGGTATGCTGGCCTAAGTGAGAATCTCAAAAGCCGTTATACGGTAGCACCCAAAGCTGTGACTCCTCACAAATTCCTGGACCTTCTGAGCATCAGTCGGGAAATCCAAGATTCGAACTTATCTGAGGGATTCTGCACATTTTACTTGCTTTACCGTCGTTACGGGGATCCTCGGGGTTTTGAAGCTGTGAACACCGGTTTAACCCACCACGAGAATCAAGCTAAATGGGAGGCCTGCCGGGGATTAGCCTTTGTGGTAGCATTCTTGGGTATCCTAATCTACCCGAGGAGCGATGGATGTATAGATATTGGACTCATAGGAGTAGCCGACTTCATGATAAAAAAGTCTAATGGCACTCTTGTACTAATGATCGTAGCAGAAATCTACCGTGCCTTAACTGTTTGCCAATCCGGAGGAAAGTTCTTTGAGGGCTGCAATCTACTCTTACAAAACTGGATGGTCGAACATCTCTGCCATCACCCAGGGTATATGGATCACGGTCTGACTAGCCTAAATTTCATTGGAGAAGCCTCGCTTGCACACTTGAATTCTTTGACTGCCGACCAAATTGAATGGACATTAGGTTGGCTCCCTATCAATGAAGTCATTTATATGTCAGCCGAAGTATGCTATCTTCTGTTGATGGGTCTCCAAAGTATTCAGCCGTATGCCCCACATCGGGTCTTACGACAACTAGGAAGGCATCAAAATGTTCCACACGTTGAAGACCTAAGTCAGCAAGTCATTGAATTATGCCCAAGAGCTGCATTTCCGGAAGATAGGGTCTGCTAGATTTGGCATCAGTGTAGATTTTTGGATCCAAAGACTCGAGTGAGGGATTTATCCAGAGGTAAGGTAGAGCCTGGCTACACCACTTGGTATGGAAGAAGGGGTAGAGAGCATCAAGAGCCGGAACGGCCCGCCAAGAGGCCCCACATACAATAATTTTCTGATGAAGCGCAAGAGCCTTGGGGTCAGTTGGGAAAAGAGAACAACTACAGGGCCACAATAAGCAAATTGGAATCCTAGATCAGAGATATCAAATTTGAAAACAGTTTGCAAACCGCCACAGCTGAAGGGGAGAAAAACAGGTTGATCAAAGAAAATGAGTTTCTCCGAGCCCAGATCCAAAAAATGAAAATAGGTGCTGAGAACCTAGAAAGAAGCATAACTGCTGAAAGACTTATCAATAGTCTTAGGCAAAAAATGTGCGACTATGGGGATGATTTGGACAAAGCTGAGGAGGAATTGACCAGAGCTCGAGAAAAATTGGCAAAAAATACGGAGGAAAGAGCAGAGTTTGTTCAAAAGCTGAAAAGAAAATATGACCAAGAAGTCACAGTCCTAAAGGAAAAGGTTTCCACCCTCGAGAATGAAATGGCTAAACAAGCAAAGAAGTTCAAAGAAGAAAGGGAGCACTGTTATGCGATGACTGCTCAGTTGGAGGAAGATTTGAAATAGTTTCAAGAACAGAACCATAAGGACACCCAGGTTTTAGAGGCTAGATCCCAACAGATAAAGAAATAGCTGATTATGTTGTTACGAAGTGCCAAGAATGTAAGGATATGACCCAATCCACCTTCTTCGCTGCGGTGATGGTCTTCGTCTGCCAGATAATGGATGACTTGAATCGCCTCCAGCAAGACATGGCATGCAGGCCCAAGGCAAGACCGACTGATGTCCCACGGGCGCCTGGAGCAATAGAGGCACTTATGTATTCATGATGTCCCTTTTTCAGTCTGTATTTCGTTTTCCTGCTACAGTCTGTTTAAGTCTACTTTAAGTCTTTTGTAGTTTTTTAAAATTTCCAAGAACGTATGTCAGAGTCTTTTGTAATGAATGAAATTTGAAGTTTTACTTAATGAAACGAAATTTGAAAGACAGAATGTTTATTTTTCTTTGACACTTATTCCCTGAACTACGTAATGATTTGATTCACGCGGCATCGTGATACATAGGCAATCCACGTAGGATTCGATCATAGCCTTAAAAAGGAAAAGATAATCTAGAATAAGAAAGAAGGAAATTTTGAAAAAAAAAGAAAGAGCAAAGAAGAAAAAGAAATTTAAAAAAAAAAGAGGCCGGGATGAAACACTCGATCGATACAAGACATGTAGAAAGTGTTTAACTGCCCAGGTGTATTGCATACCCCCAATGTGTGATTCCCTGTATGTTGGATGCCTCAATCTAACAGTTTCTTGGTTTTTCTTAAGGTGTCGTTTTTTTAGGTGGTTGGTTTTACGGTAACCTGGCTTCACACCCATACTTCACAAGGTCGAAAGAGAGTGTCAAAATGACATCAGAAAGTCACATGCCAATCATCAACTCCTCTGAGGATGACCCGAGCTCGGTCATCCCGACATCTGAGTCAGCCACGGCTGAAGAAAATAGAATACTGCGTCGCTGCATGTTGGAAATGTGAGACGCCTGGTCTAATGGTAGGGAACCGCCCAACACCATCCCTGGTTTTCCTGAGTTGGTTCCCAGAACAGGTGGAACTTCCAATATACCTATCAGTTACCCAGATACCCCATTCGGGTACCCGACTATGTCAGCTCATTTCACCGGAATGCCTTCTGAGGTCCGCCCCCAGGCACTATTTTCCGGTGTATCCTCCAACATTTTTACCGGACCACTAACATCCACCACGGTGCCGCCAACATTAGCTGGACCAAACTTCGAGCCGTCGGCCTTTACCTTTCAAACACCATCGTTCCATCTGGACGCAACTCATGTTACTCCAAACTCATACCCTCAGCAACCTCGGCACGAAGCCGCCAGGGGACAAGACAAAAAGAACCCCGAGCAAGAAGAGATGACTCGAAAAATGAAAAGCATTGAGCAGAGTCTCAAAAACATACAGAGATTAAGTGGTCAGAAAAGTGTTTCTTATGCCGACTTGTGCATGTTCCCACATGTTCACCTACCTCTCAAGTTTAAAACCCCCAAGTTTGAGAAATATGACGGACACGGGGACCCCATTGCTCATCTAAAAAGATGTTGCAACCAGATAAGAGGAGCAAGCAGAAAGGAAGAGCTTTTAATGGAGTACTTCGGGGAGAGCTTGGCCGGGATTGTGTCTGAGTGGTACATGGACCAAGATATATCCCACTAGCATATATGGGATGACCTGGCCCGGGACTTTGTCAGAAAATTTCAATACAACGTGGACACAACACCAGACAGGAATTCTTTGTCCAACCTCAAGAAAAAATATCAAAAAGCTTCAAGGAATACGCTATTAAGTGGCGTGAGCAAGCTGCCAGAGTAAAACCTCTGATGGACGAGACAGAAATGGTCAGCGTTTTTTTACAAGCTCAGGAGGCCGACTACTTCCAGAATATGATGTCCGCCATGGGCAAGCCATTTGCGGAAGCGATAAAATCGGAGAGATGGTTGAAAACGGTCTGAAAATCGATCGCATTCTAAGACAATCCGCCATAAGGGCCACTTCCCAGGCAATCCAGAGTGGGTCAGGAAGTGCAGCCAATAGTAAGAAGAAAGAGGAATCAACAATGATGGCCTCCAGTATAAGAAACTCCCGGCAGGCCCGAGGCTATTTTTCCAATGCCCCACGTCATTTCTACCCCCACCAAGATGCAGCGTATGCCATAATGCCTCAACCTTATCCAATAATGAATGCCCAACAACACTATAATCAAAATCGAGCTCCACCACCCAGAAACAACCCTCCTCTCCAAGCTCAGTATAATCCTCGCCCTCCACAAAACAATCCCCGGGAACCACCCAGAAGGACCAACTTTACACCAATTGGAGAATCACAATATAGCCTCTTCCCGAAGCTGGTCCAAATGGGTCTGTTGCAGCCTGTACCCCAAAACAGGAAAAACCCAGAATCCCCCTCTTACCGGCCAGGTACTCGATATGACTATCACTCAGGGGCCGAGGGACACGATACTGAGGATTGCTGGACCCTTAAGCGGGTAGTTGAGAGCTTAATAGAACAAAAGAAGGTGGTACTAAGGGATGAAGAAGCTCCAAATGTTACCAATAACCCGTTGCCTGCTCATAATAACGGGTCGATTACTAGTATGATTTGTGAAGATCGAGAATTTGATCCGGCTCTTAAAACTATCATCGCCATTACTGATGTAGAGAAAAAACCCAAAGCGACACCAAAATAAGCTAAGGAGGATAAGAAAAGTAACTCCACTCTTCCGGACACAAGAAAGGTTGAAACAAAGACAGAGACAGGGCCTTCTAAAGATGCCGTTCTTTATGTTACCAGGGCACCCAGGAAGGAATTGTGTTAAGCCCGCCCAAAAGATTGCAACACAACAAGACTATGTCTAACGCCCCGAAAATATACATACCAAAGGGGACTTATGTGGCGTGGGGGCCGATAATTTCACCAAGTCTGAATGAGCCTGTGGTTATTAGCCGCGCACCACAGAATCCCATAAAGGACACCACTGCCGTCCCTTGGAATTACAACAAGACGTTGGTGACGTACAAAGGAAAAAAAATTACTGGGGAAGCGAGTGAGATAAACTCATCAGAGAAATACCTCAACCTGAAAGAACTGAACAAAAGCAAGAAGAAACGCTTTCCGCCTAAAGATCCAATCAGTGCCGGAGAGGCGGAAGAATTCTTCAAAAATATGAAAACCTCTGAATACGCCGTAATTGAGCAGCTCAAAAAGTCCCCCACTCAATCCTCACTTCTATCCTTGCTGATAAGTTCAAATGAGCATCAGAAAATCCTGATAAAAACACTTAATGAAGCCTATGTTCCGGCCGAGACCACAGTTGAACAAATGGAAAGAATGGCGGAATGATTTTTTGAAGTCAACCGGATCTCATTTGGCAAAAATGACTTGCCTCCGGAAGGGGCTGCTCACTATGTGAAAAGAGTTATGGTGGATGACAGATCTGGGGTTGATATTTTTCCTCTCTCGTCCCTACAAAGAATGGAGATCGGGACTGAGAGAATCAGGCCCAACAATGTGTGCGTCCGCGCATTCGATGGCATCAAAAGAGACACAATCGGAGAGATTGATTTGGTCTTGACAACCGGCCCTGTAGATTTTGAAGTGACATTCCAGGTCTTAGATATGGATACTTCCTACAATTACTCCTGGGGAGGCCTTAGATCCATGCAGCAGGGGCAGTGCCATCTACTCTCCACCAGATAAATAAATTTGAGTATGAAGACTAGGAAAGTTTGGTCCATGGAGAGGACGGGAAATCTATTTACAGGGACCCATCGGTCCCATGTCTGGAAGCGAGGGAAGGCAGCGAGCATATAGTCTACCAGGCTTTTGAAATTGTGGTTGCTGACCAATATGAGTTAGGAACCCCGTGTACTCAACCCTTCCTATCAAACACATCAATTATGGTCTCTAGCGACATGATTAAACATGGGTACACACCTGGAAAAGGGCTCGGGGTGTCCTTGCAAGGCATTACACAACCTATTACCTTTCCTACCAGTAATAATTTTTTCGGCATAGGATTTCAAGCTACTCCCGATGATGAAAAATGGGTTGACCAACGTAAGAAAGATGGTTGGGTATTGCCTCAGCTAATCCCACACATCACCGAATCATTCGTCAAGCCAAAATACGTAGAGGAAGAGGAGGAGGCCTTCACGACCGAAGAAATTGAAGAAATCTGTGGAGCAATGAGACAGATGTTGTATGAGGCTCATATGGTCCAACCAGGTGGCTCAAGCACTGCTGAAGTGCAATATATGGGGCCTGACGCCAAGCTCCAAAATTAGAAGGCTACTCCATTCCCAGTCAGGCGGGAGTCTCGGTAGTTCAGCCTTGCCATCCTTATACACTTCGTGTTATTCCAGGGTGTAACTCGAGTGTTTTTAGTTTATTTCCTCTTTAAAATTATGATGTAAACCCTCCTACGTTCAAAATTCAATGAAATGAAATTAATATTTCATAGTCCACAAATCTCTCTCTTTATTCGTCCTAATTGTTTGCTATTTTTTCTTATCTCTCTTTTCAGTTCTAATAATGCGGACTTAAATAACATGACATGCTTGCGGACTTCATGCCCAGATCTTGACACGCCGTCTAACCAAGAAATAATGAATCAAGAACCAGAATATGATGAAGATGAGGCTATTAGGGAAATAAATCGGGAATTGGAACAATTCGAGAATAAGCCTAAGCCAAACTTAAACGAAACCAAACTGGTTAATTTGGGTAATTCAGAAGAAGTCCGAGAAACCATGATAAGTATCTATACTGATGAAAAGACTAGAGACACTTTGATCCAACTTCTATTCGAATTCAAAGACGTGTTCGCCTGGTCTTATGATGATATGCCCGTTGATTTGGTGGTACACAAATTGCCAACCTACCCTGATTATCCACCTGTCTAACAAAAACAGAGAAAATTTAAAACATACATGAGTGACAAGATCAAAGAATAAGTCACTAAACAATTAAGAGCTGGAGTAATCTGAGTGGTCCAATACACCACGTGGCTGGCTAATGTTGTCCCGGTGCCGAAGAAAGACGGGAAAGTCCGAGTGTGTGTCGACTATCGGGATTTGAATAAAGCAAGCCCCAAGGATAACTTTCCATTTCCAAACATCCACATCCTGGTTGAAAATTGCACCAAACATGAGATACAATATTTCGTAGATTGTTACACTAGGTATCACCAGGTTTTGATGGATTAAGAAGATGCAGAAAAAACGGCCTTCACCACACCTTGGGGTACTTATTGTTACCGGGTCATGCCATTTGGCCTAAAGAACGCCGGTGCAACCTATATGAGGGCTATGACCACCATTTTTCATGACATGATGCACCAGGAGATTGAGGTATACGTGGATGATGTGATTATTAAATCTAGGACGCAAGACGACCATGTGCAGCATCTGAGAAAATTCTTCGAACATCTGCGTAAGTATGACCTAAAATTGAATCTAGCCAAGTGTGCTTTCGGAGTTCCGTCTGAGAAATTGTTGGGTTTTATAGTCAGTCGACGGGGTATAGAACTGGATCCGACAAAAATAAAGTCTATTCAGGATTTTCCCCCTCCGAGAACCAAGAAAGAGGTCATGAGTTTGCTGGGTAGGTTGAATTACATCACCAGGTTCATTGCTCAGTTAACCTCCATGTGTGAGCCTATATTCAAGCTGTTGAAGAAGATGCAGCAATTAAATGGACGGATGAGTGCCAAGAAGCTTTCGACAAAATCAAAGAGTATCTGTCGAATCCGCTAGTGTTGGTCCCACCCGAACCTGGAAGACCTTTGTTCTTGTATTTGACGGTGTTGGAAAATTCTTTTGGGTGCATTCCGGGCAACATGATGTGACCGGGAAGAAGGAACAAGCTATATACTACCTGAGCAAAAAATTCACAAGCTATGAAGCCAAGTACACCTTGTTGGAAAGAACTTGTTGCGCCTTGAATTGGGTTGCTCAGAAGCTCCGACATTACTTGTTGGCTTACACCACCTACCTCATCACTAAGATGGATCCTTTGAAGTATATATTCCAAAAGCCAATGCCCACCGGGAGATTAGCAAAATGGAAAATCATGCTCACCGAGTTCGATATATTCTATGTCACCCGCATGACGATGAAAGCTCAAGCCTTGGCGGATCACCTGGCTGAAATCCTGTCGATGACGAATATCAACCTTTAAGTACTTACTTCCCGGACGAGGAAGTAAACTCAATCGAGGTAATCCTAGAAAACACCAACACTTGGAAAATATTCTTTGACGGAGCTATAAATGCAAAAGGTTTTGGGATCGGGGCAATTTTGATTTCGCCCACGGGACAACACTATCCAGCCACCGCCCGTCTCCGTTTTTTGTGTACAAACAACACTGCTGAATATGAAACCTGCATAATGGGCATGAACATGGCAATTGACATGGATGTAGAGGAGTTATTGATCATGGGAGATTCCGACTTGATCATCAAGCAAGCTCAACGGGAGTGGGAAACTCGAGATGTTAAGCTTCTTCCATATAGACAACATGTGGAGGATCATGGCAAATGATTCAAAGCCATCGAATTCAGGTATATTCCTCGATGCCACAATGAGTTGGCTGATGCACTAGCTACCTTAGCTGCAATGCTGCCATATCCGGGCAATATCCATATTGACCCGCTAGAGACTCAAATTCGGGAAAGACATAGTTATTGTAACACGGTCGAAATAGATCCCGATGTCCAAGCATGGTATCATGATATCAAATGGTTCTTGAAAACAAAAGAATACCCGGAGCAGGCCAACGGGGAATAAAGGAGAACCATCAGAAGGCTCGCCAGCAGTTTCTTCCTAAGTGGGGAAATGCTGTATAGAAGGACTCCCGATTTGAATCTATTAAGGTGTGTGGATAACAAAGAAGCCGAAAAGATTATGAATGAGGTACACTCAGGAGTATGCGGTCCCCATATGAACGGATATGTCCTCGCCAAGAAAATCCTGCGGGCATGATATTACTGGATGACTATGAAGAAAGATTGTTTCAGCTTTGTCCGGAAGTGCCATCAGTGCCAAATACATGGCGACCTGATCCATGCGCCACCTTCAGATACATCCCATGTCAGCACCATGACCATTCGTTGCCTGGGGAATGGATGTCATTGGGCCGATCGAGCCGAGAGCTTCGAATGGGCACAGATTTATCTTAGTTGCTATCGACTATTTCACGAAATGGGTCGAGGCAGTCATGTTCAAAGCCGTCACTAAGAAAGCAGTGGTGGATTTTGTGCATTCCAACATTATCTGTCGCTTTGGCATTCCGAAGACCATCATCACTGATAATGCTGCAAATCTCAATAGCCATTTGATGAGGGAGGTATGTGAACAATTTCAAATTACACACCGTAACTCCACCCCTTACCGGCCTAAAGCCAATGGCGCCGTTGAAGCAGTAAATAAAAACATCAAGAAAATCCTCAGAAAAATGATTCAAAGTTCCAGACAATGGCACGAGAAATTTCCTTTTGCATTATTGGGTTATCGCACGACCGTGCACACATCGGTTAGAGATACACCTTATCTATTGGTTTACGGCACTGAAGCCGTAATACCTGCAGAAGTTGAAATTCCCTCCCTTCGGATCATTGTCGAAGCTGAAATTGAGGATGTTGAATGGGTCAAAACCTGGCTGGAACAGTTAACTTTCATTGATGAGAAAAGAATGGCCGCAGTTTGTCACGGGCAGTTGTACCAACAAAGAATGGCCCGCGCTTATAACAAGAAAGTGCGACCTAGGAATTTCGAAGTGGGGCAACTCGTGCTAAGACGTATCCTCCCACATCATGAAGAGGCGAAAGGAAAATTCGCCCCAAATTGGAAAGATCCATACATTATAAGGAAACTACTACCAAAAGGAGCATTGTACTTGGGGGACATCGAAGGAAACGACCCCGAAATGACTGTCAATGCAGATGCAGTCAAAAGGTACTATGTTTGACCTTTTCGTGATGTTGGTTCTCCCGATCAAAATGACGAAGGCTTCCATCCACGCTACCCCAAACACTACCAACTTTTATAAACCCTTTTGAGCCGATTACTTTTATTTGATTAACCCCTTTGGGAACCTAAAAGTGTTATTATTCTAAAAATAATGATGAAATGAAAAACAAAAGAAAAATGAAAAAAAAAATCAAAACAAAAACCAAAACAAAAATGTTTCCCTGAACTACGTTCGACTTGATTCCAAAAGGATACGTAGGCAGCCTCTCTCTGGGGTTCAGTCACACCAAAATAAATTTTCACATTTCCCCAAGAGTTTAAGCTGGGGCAAATTTTATGATATGCTCGGCGATGTTTTCGCCTGAAAGGTTCCAAAGTTGTAATTCAATACAAATTCTTTTCACCAAAATCCTGTTCAAGTCCTTCCGAACAATCGGCAAAGATGTCTAAAATTGGAGGATACAATTACATGGATCTAATACAACCAAATGAGAAGAATAAATGAGAGAGTCTTATCGGTGAAAATCCACACGGGCACCGTAAGGCGACGGTAAGCAGAGAAATTAAAAATGAGAGAGTCTTGTTAGTGAAAACTCGCAAAGAGCACCACAAGGCGACGGTAAGAAGAGAAATCAGAGAGGTTAGCCGGTGAAAACCCGCAAAGGGCACCGCTGATCGAAAGAGAGGATAATTGGTCACTAACACGAACATAGTCCGGGGCAAGGTTTCTCAATTTTGAGGTAATAATTGTGATGAATTTTTGAGAGTCGGGCGATTTACATGGATCAGGAATCCAGTCCTAAAGGCTTGTCATGTTCATTGAAGTTCGCATGTACTCCATATAATTCCTTCTTTCCTTTCCCCGAAAGGGGTACCTCTTGTCTAAATTCATTATCCATTCCATCGTCTATTTTTCTTTGAATCCCTTCGGTCTAACTCTATTCCGAAACTAACGCAAAGAAAAGATGGCAAGACTGATTTACAAGGTTCTCATTTGACATGGGCTAATATGTAAAAGACACACAACCTCGTCAGGGGGCATTGAGTCGATCTCGACTGGCCATAGCGGTCGATGCTTCGAACTCAAAATCCTTGAAAAGAGAAAATCAAATTGCGGTGCCTATAAAGGTGAATGAAGTTGAAAGCTTGAGTCCCACATGGCTAACCATCTCGGAAAAGTTTGAAAAATCGAAATACTCCAAATGCTCTAAAGTTAACGTTGGAGGAAAAGTCAGAAATGAAAGGCAAAAAAGGCAAAATAAAGTCAAAAATGTTGGATCCCACGCGACCAACCGCCATGACAAAGTTTCGAAAGGCCATGGCCTCTAAGGTTAGAAATGAAATCAACCCCCAGCAAGCAGCAGTTGAAATCTTCGTCAAAAGGAAGGGCCGGAATCAAGTGGTTGAAAATCAAAGCCACAAAACCAACCACCGTTTCAAACTAACAAATTGTTCTTTGTTTGAAAAATAGGAAACAAGTGCAAACCGAAAGCAACTTTTCAAGGAGCAGGTGCAACCAAATGGAGCTGCGCAAGGGCTAGAAGTGGTTCTGCAGTGATAATTCCAAAAAAAGGAAGTCTCCTCTAAAAGTTCTTTCCCGCATTTACTCATTCTCTGAAAATAAAATGAAAAAAGAGAGAAGAAGAAGAAGAAGAATAAATGATGTTGAAATAATTCAAACCTAAAGTAGTATAGGGCCTCTAATCCCTAGCTACACCTTTTCCAACATAGGGGTCCCACTCCCTAGCAGACACCAACATAACCTGGTGATCTTTTCCTGACAACATCATAACCTGTTGATCATCTCCTGATATTGGCATAACCCAGTGATCTCTTTTTCCCGGCAACAACATAACCTGTTGACCTTTTAGACACCAGTATAACCTGGTGATCTTTTCGTGACAACATCATAACCTGTTGATCATTTCCTGATTCTGGCATAAGCCAGTGATCTCTTTTCCTCGGCAACAGCATAACTTGTTGATCTTTCCAGACACCAGCATAACCTGGTGATCTTTTTCCGACAACAACATAACCTGTTGATCATTTCCTGACACTAGCATAACCCAGTGATCTCTTTTCCAGGCAACAACATAACTTGTTGACCTTTCCAGACACCAGCATAACCTGTTGATCATTTACCGACACTGGAATAACCCAGTGATCTCTTCTTTCCACACACTAGCATAACCTGGTGATCTTTTCCTGACAACAGCATAACCTGTTGACCTTTCCAGACACCAGCATAACTTGGTGATCTTTTTTTGACAATATCATAACTTGTTGATCATTTCCTGAAACTGGCATAACCCAGTGATCTCTTTTCCAGGAAACAACATAACCCGTTGACCTTTTCAGACACTAGCATAATCTGGTGATCTTTTCCTGACAACAACACAACCTGTTGATCCTTCCACATACGCCGACATAACCCGTTAATCGCTCTCCCGGCAACATCGTAACCTGTTGACCTTTCCCGACACCAGCATAACCTGGTGATCTTTCTTGACAACATCATAACCTGTTGATATTTTCCTGACACTGGCATAACCCAGTGATCTCTTTTCTTGACAACAGTATAACCTGTTGATCCTTCCCCAGACACCGGCATAACCTGGTGATATTTTCTTGACGACAGCATAACCTGTCGATCTTTTCCAACATAGGGTCTCCAATACCTAGTTGATTATACTTCTACGCATAGGGTATCCACCCCTAGTCTACATTCACTCCGGGTACACCGTTACCGGCTTTTCATTACTTTCAATAATAAAGTAGCATAGATTTCGTTACAATAACTCACGAAATTTTCCTAGTGAAAACTGGGGAAAAATATTTCGTTCGTTCTTTTTGATTTTGCGCAGATTACACTTTAGGAAAATGGATTCGATACAACCGAAAGAAGACGTCTCAATTCAGAATAAAAGGAAAGAAGAAAGGGAAAAGAGTTGAACCCCAAGTACAGAAGCGGAAAAGATGTGGACTGCTCAAGGAAAGATTGAAGTCACAAGCTATGCATTGTCCCTTCAGATCTGAAAAAGCTGAAGAAGATTGAACCAACACATACAACTAACAAGCATCAAGATTCAAATCAGAGTCTGCGTGAAGAAAACAACCAAGACTCAAGATCAAGCTTCAAAAGACTCATAGATGGGAAGCTTGTAACTCGTAGTTGATAGGTTTAGTTTATTATTTTTCACTTAAATGTTGGTGTAATAAGGAGCTCAACAAGCAGTAACAGCAGCAACAGCAACAACAGTAGTGAAATCACAGTTACCCGGTAGTCCCAGCTACCAAAACTTCCAGAACTACACTGACCTGATTCCTTTATATCCAAAGATATGTAGGCAACCTTGAAGCATGGTTCTGTCAAACTTTTCAAAAAACACTTCACATGGAGTATGCGAACGGGTAAAAATCGTTCATGACTACTCACTTTGTCTTTGCCCGAAAACTCCTCGTGTTTCCGAGCAAAGAGGGGCAGCTGTGAGCATGTGATTTTTTACCTACCATGTATTCCTACAAAATTCAATAAATTAATTAGTTTTATAAAAATTTTTGAATTTCAGTTTTGTTTGTGAATCGTTTTTGCATTGCATAATCATAATTCGTATTTTAAAATTTATAAATGATTTGAAGTTGCATAATTAGGTGCGTAACTTTAATTATTATTATCAGAAAATTACAAAATTATTATTGAAATAAATAATAACGAAATATGATTATTTGACATAATATAGATTTAATTGATAATTGCTTAATTTAATCATTCTTTCCAACAAAATTGCGGAGTTTATTAGGAGTATTAAATTAAATAGTGTTACTCATGATTAACTTATCTATTAATTTATAATTAGATGAAACTAAGTTAAAATTAGTTACTATTTGTCTTTATAATTTAATTTGAATTAATTAGTTAATTAAATTAAGTTAAGGAAGGGATTAATTCTGACCTGGGCCAAAATTACCCAGGCACAAACCCTTCTCTATACACTCAAACACCCCAACCCAAACCCCAAACCCGGCCAGCCCTGTTACCCCCCAAAACGACCCCGTTTCAATTAAGGAAGCAATCCCAACCGTTGATCTATTTTGATCCAACGACTGGGAACTCAACAACCCTAAACTATATATATGTCCAAATACCCCCCACCTACCCTCATTCACCCAAAGTCTAACACCCCCCCACTCTCTAATTTCTCTCCCAGATCAAACCCTAGCCGCCTTTAGACCCCCCACCGGCTCCGCCGCCCGAAAATCGCCTCACGGCGGCGGAACCACTCCAAATCACCCCAAAACTTCACCAAACGATCTTCTCCACCCTCTCAACCTTAATATATCACCTATATCCCCAAAAACCCTTCCAAATTTCTTTAATTTCAGATCTAAGAATCTGAAAAACCTAAAGAAAAAAATCTTCTTCCACTGGCCGATTTCAAAGGAACTAACGACTCAAACCTATGTAGATTCGTGCTAGGAACTCCCTCTCTCTTTGTTCGTTAATAATCAAGGGTCTTAGTTGAAAATCTTCCCTAAATGATTTTGCAGTATATGTTTTTCCTTTGTGATTTTTTTTTTTTTCTGAACCTACTTGATTCCGAATACGGCTTGTTCACTTAAATGTGTTCATTGATTAATAACTTAGGGTTTTTTTTTGTGTCGCTAGTCGACTGAAGTTCCCTCCCTCATCTTCTTAAATTGTTCGTGTGCTACAAATTTACTATTCGATTCTAGAATTGTTGTAATCACTGTTCTTCTGTAATCCATTAATAGCCTCCATGCATGAATCAATTGTAGTTAGGGTTCCTAGATTTTTCCTACGGAACATTAATGATTAACTCCAGTTACCCTTAAATGATAATTACTTTTGTGTTTCCTGATTTTTCTCTTGATTTTGTCAAATTCTGAATTTTCTCCTTAGACCGTTTCCTATCGACTCCATTTTAGGATAATAATTTAGGTTCATATACCACCCCCTCTCCCTTATTTTTCCTTATCCATTCGGTATAGGTGTTGTTAATTGTTGATTAGTTAGGATTTCATGATTTTTCTTGGATTTATTTAATTATGAATTAATAAGCTTTTCTTTGATCTATTTTTATTTTTCTAATTTTAGACTACAGAGTTTAGGTTTCATGTTATAGGTTTAATTGTTGGTTTTTCTCAACTGATTGTATTTTAGTTTAGGTTTTTCAGATCTTCCTTCAGCTATCCTTTCCACCCTAAAATAATTTGTTAAGAGAAGTAACTAACTAGTCAGTATAATACTACATGTCTTAGGTATGCTGAACTAATAATTAATCATGTATTCAAATGCTTCTAACTAAAATTACTAATTTTCAGTTTAGGCATAGTCTAATTTTGATCTTTGACTTTGACTCTTAGTTTAGACTGCTTAATAAATACTTATGTGTGGTAATTGAATATACATATTAAGGGATTATTCTAATTTTTTAATAATCCTCCTAAGTGAATCCTGTTTTTGAACATAACTGTTTAACTTAGGCTAAGGTTCTTAAAATAGACAATTGATTTCTAGTGTAAGGAAAGCTAAGCCTAGTTACTTAACTAAGTTAATCACATAATAAGGTCACTTGAATTAGCTAAGTTTAAGTCCAAAAAATAATTCACTTGCTTAAGCTAGTTTCAAGTCACTATTGAGCAAGGGAAATTTTCAGCTTCTTCATTAGTGTTAATCAATCAATTAGGATGAAATTAGTCAACAATAATGAATAACTCAACCTTTAACACTAAAAGGGTAATTACAAGGGTATTGAGGGGTAGTATAGGAATCTCAATTGAAGAATCTTGGGTGTAACAACCCAAGAAACTTCTAGAATTAGGAAATATTAGAAAATCAAATTTTTCTAGGGGGTAAAACAGTAACTTTAAAAGGGGATAAGAGATGGAATCAATAGGAATGTTCTAGAAGGGTACAACTGTCTAATAGGATAAGGTTTGACAGCTGTACCTGTACTATTTTCAGCCCAATTAGATAAGGAATATGCTAATAAAATGCTACCGTAAAAATTCTTATAAATACCCTACCCTATTCTCTGAAAAAGACAGATCTTAGACACTTTACACACTCTAGGATATTTTATAGACTCTTGACAGCTGAAAGACTCTACACAAATCTGAGTATAGAAATCTCACACACATAGTAAAAATCCTACACTAAAAATACTCAAAGAGATGCAAAAAATATCTTAAAATTTAGTTTTTCCTCAGTCTTGGTGTTCTGAAACATGGACCATAGTTGCTGATTTTCTGGTTCATTAAAAATTTTGGGTTGAAATCTGAGTTTTTTTATTGCTGGTTCTTACTCTATTTTCTGGTATTCGAGCTTCTTTTTCTTGGGTTTTAATACTGCTGTTTGCGACTTGTTCTTGCTGTTGTGTTAAGCTTCAAATAGCTTGGGTTTTCTTGACCTTTATTTGGTCAAAATTTTCCTTGCTGTTTTTTTGCATTTTAAGGTATGTAACTTTTACCTTGTATTAAATAGAATTTCTGCCTGAAATCCTGCTTAAATATCAGTGTTTGTATAAATTTTACTATGAATTTCAGCTTCTATGTGTTGAGATGTTTATTCATGCTTAACATTCAGATTTAGTGGCATGCTGATTCACCTTTGTTGGATTTAAATGATGTATATGCGTACTTGCATTTTGGCTTTAGTTTTTTATGCTATGTGTTTTAATGGTCCTAACCTTTGTAAGAATGTGAAGTTACATGAAATAGCGTTATAGAGGTGAATCTGACCACTATTTAGGTCAGATTCACTCTAAAAATGCAAATCTTTGGTTCTATTTGAGAGTGCAGGTGTTCTGTTTGGTTTTGGCTAAGAAAAAGTATTTTGGTTGAGTAGATCTGAAGCAGCAATAGATTAGTACTATTACTATCATTTAAGATGTTGTATATTGTTAAGAATTCTTATATTTTGCAGTTGAACATTGATGTATCTATTATTTTTAGAGCTGTTGTAAACAAAAATTGGACTGTTAGAATGTTAATTTGTATATAGAAAATGGGCCAGACTGCTAAAATGACCCATTAAGGCCCGAACCAGGCTGAACCACAGGCTATTGGGCCTAAGGGTACAAAAGCCCCAAAATCGTAGTATTATGTTTGGCACAATCTGATTCAGTCCGAAATCGGGTTAGCATAACTTTATTAAAATCTGTATTCAGATTTGTTTCTTATGCTTCTTATCGATCCTGAACTTATGGTAGGTTTAGGTACAGTTTTACATATACCTTCAGGTCCAGATTAATTCTACTTAAAGGTCATTAAAACATATTGAAAGATGGTTAATAAAAAAACAGCCAGATGTTGATCAAAGCAATTCGATTGTCTTTATAGGAATATGATTTAATAAAATCAACAGTCAGCCCTTACCAATTGCTCAACGTGCTCCTCACCAGATTTTGTTCATATCAATGGCCACTACAAACAAAAAACAGAATTGAAAATTGTTTGTTTGTTTAGTGCATTTCATTTTTTATCGCAAAGCATGGAATGGTAATAAATAGCCTTAAAAAAAAAAGATTATACCATTTTAAATGTCTTAACTAATGTCGTTTAAGTTTTCTTGTTTTCTTACTCCTGAATTTTCTAATATCATTTGATATCATATGCACGACAACCCATTCATGATTATATTTAGAGATTGAACAAAATACGTTGGCTTAAGGTGCAAATTACAAATTGGGCCAGATTTGGCCATGGCCCAAATACTCATCCTTAGACTAGCTAACTTAGTCTTAGGCGATGTTGAACACATATCTACCCGTTAGTCCAAAGATACCTAATTTTAGACCAAAATTACAAAACTTAAAGAATACTCGACAATTGCTTCAAACAAACATTTTAACCATCATGACCATAGTCTTGATTATGTAACCCACACTCGGGTGTGACAACTGATGCCCCCGACCACAACTCCAAACGATAATAAAAATCACACGTTGTAAATTGCGGGTGCATTTCATGTGGCGCCTTTACAATGTATCCAAAAATGACAAGCGCACGCCATCGTAACTTGTTTTAAGATAAATCCGTAAATATTAAAAGTGTTTAAAAATTAAAAAATCTAAATGCACAATAGGCTAAAAATATGCAAATAATTAGATAATTAAGCCAAATATTAATAGTTAAGCGTCTGTGCTAGAACTACGGAATTCGGGAATGCCTAACACCTTCTCCCGGGTTAACAAAATTTCTTACCCGGATTTCTGGTCCGCAAACATTTTTAAACAGAGTCAAAAATATCCTCGCTTTGGGATATCAATAAATAAATGGTGTCCCGGAACACCGCAAAAAATTCGGGTTGCGACTCTGAATTTAAATAAATCCCAAATTCGAATAATGTTACTTAAAGTGGAAAAACTCCCTTATCCCAACCTTACCGGGGATGAAAAAGGAGGTGTCAAAATATGCTCTACATTATTTTAAAATATTTTCCTACGAGTATATATGGATTACAGAGACAAGTATAAATGTGAGTAGACTTTGAAGGATCCCGTAATTAACAGCGGGTTCTTTAGACCTGGTGTACCTTGTAATTACTGATTACCGTTATAGCCCTCGCTAGTGAGAAAGTAGAACTAGCATACCGCTACCGATTTCCCTCGAGTAGGGACTACCGTTTTATTTGACTTCTTGCGAAGAAGTCCACAGTTATACCGATTACATGATCCGTTCATTGAAACCTCGCAAACACGAATATTGATATTACACAGTATTTACCGAACTTATTACCGAATTGTCAATTAATTTATATTACATGAAAAACATGATGAGACTGATTATTCTTTATTGTTTATGAAAGGGCATTCTTATGATATTTTTTGTTTAAGATATATACTAGCATATTTTCTGACTTGTCCCTAATAAAAACGGTTGTGGTTAAGTGTTAGTACTCACTGAACTAGCATTCATTCCCCGCTAATTTTTTTTACAGAGACAGCAGTTGATGTTGGCGAGGATTTCATTAACTAGAGCGCTCATGTAGATAGTTCTTGGTGAGCCTCACACTTGTTCGCGTGGGCAGAGATTTTATTTATGGTCATGATATTTTCTTTGAACTCCTAGAGTCGCTCAATAGTCATTCTTTTAGTGTCATGAATATTCTTTTGTTATTATAGACTTATGTTGAGTATCGCGCTTTATTATCAAAGTTGAAAATAAATTAGTATTTCTAGTTGTTAGTGGGTGGACTATTAATGATAGATATTTATTTGGGTTAATTGATAAAGTTATCATTGTTTGGATTGATATTAGGATGTTGGATCTTGATTTGAGACTTAAAAATTTTTGGATAGTCCCAAAAACATACCGGTAAGACTTACTTAGGGGTACTTGCTCCTAAGTGCCGGTCATGATCCTAAATTGGGTCGTGACACATGAATACTATCATCAAGAAAAACATGATCCTATAGCTTGGTTAGTCATATACTAACTTGTTATGTAATATACGCTATGTTATAACATGAATTGACTATATTAAAATGTGAAGTTTTAAGTGCTTTAAAATTTAAATCTCGTTTATTTATTAGAGTAAAAAAATATAACTAGGCGATGTTTAAAGAAATTTTGTAAAATTGTAGCAACATAAGTTATTATCATCCACGGCACCTAAATATTAATGTATCCTAATAGCTTTCAAATAAATGATCCAAAAATTCAACTGGACAAGAATCAACCTCATAAGGGAAGTGTTCCTATTTTTTCGCTCAAATTTCTTTTCCATTTGGGAACCTCCAATCCATAACATTGGCCCAACAATAAATTCTAGTGTCAATGCTTTCTTTTAGCATCACCAATTTAAGTCTTTCTTCCTTTCTGATTGTCTCTGAATTCCGACCTAATAAAGTTCAAGTCCCTGAGTAAAAATGACATTTAATTTGGGGTTCAATGGCTCATAATTTTTCAAGAATTGAGATATACTTAACTTTTTGAATAATTTAAACTTTTATGACGATATTTGTCAACTCTACTGCTACAAACAAACAAAAATTTAAATGAGAAAAATCTCAACAAACTTCATTAAATGATATCATCTGTATAACAACCAAATATAAATATGATTTAAATAAAGCTCAAGCTGGTCAATTTAAAAGAATGCTCTATAGGAATATTCATTTTCCAATTTATAGTCTAGCTAAAAAAACAAATATATCAAGACAGAAAAACCGGTGAAGAAGCATGGTCATATTAGCATTGCCTCGTTTTTTTTTTTATAAATAAATTGCCCTGCGACCACAGTTAACTGTGGCAATTAGCATTCCCACTTAAATTAGCAGATAATTGACATATCTTCAAGAAAAGAAAACTACTAGTTTAAGATCATATCTTCAATACAAACAATCAAATATGTTATCATGCTTACAATAAATTTCTCAAAATCAAGAAAAGACTGTCTCCATCCCACCTTATTATAAGGCAACCAGTAAATATAAAAGATAAATCCTATTTTTTTTCGTTTTTCATTTTTCTTCTTTTTGGTGGATAGGAAGAACATGAATAACAGGAGAGAAGACAATAGAAGAATTCACTATGGCTATTAGATGCATCAACAACAGTCCGTAATCCCACAAGTTGGGTGACGGGAGGTAGTGTGTACGCAGACCTTACCGTTACCTTCAAGAAGACAGAGAAGCTGTTTTCGATAGACCCTCGTCTTGGACTATGTCTATTGAATCTTGACCCAAATTCCCTTACTTGGTATGTCTTGATGAACCACAAACAACATATAGTAACCAGGTGGCGCTAATTTACCAGAATTGGGGAAGATCAAATTGATTTGGTAAGTGGACTTTCCAATCCTTCTCACTTTTCCAGTTGAAAGCACAAGCATTCTTTGGTTCATAGTATTTGAATGTGTATTAAACCCTGGTGCAACTATTGTTACTTTGACCAAATCTGTGTTTAGTAATCCGGAAACGGTAAACCGAATATTAACACTTTTCCCATACTTGGTTTTATGACGGGAAGCGGGAGAAATGATCTGTGGTCGCAAATTAGCAGATTCTGGATCCAAATAGGATGGTGAAAATGCCTCCAAGCTTAAATCCGTTGGAAAAAGAACTCCGGTAAAGTTGTAAAACTCGTTTGGATTACTACCACCAACAAGAACCCGGCCATCTCGGAGTAAAACCGCCGTTGAGTGGTACATTCTGGGTATGGCATTCAGGTTTTGTACCTCGAATCTAGAATCAAATGGGTTATCGGGTCGATAAATCACCGGACTCAAAACCGGTTTCCTAGCGATTTGCCATCCAGCAGTGCCCGCTGCGGCTCCATTGATGATCAAGACATTTCCGTTTGGTAGAATTACCATGTCACCCATTGTTCGAGCTAATGGCATTGTCTCCATGGTCCACTGTGGATTCGGGTCGGTAATTGTAATTCGCCCGCACGTGTTTAATGCACCTATAAATTCACCTTTGTCCGCTTTGGGGTATGACCCTCTTGGTGCTCCACCACACACCAAAACTTCAGCTTGAATTGTTCGTGACCGCAAGTTCTTTAGCGGAAGAAGAACTGCAGAACCCGAACTTGGATAATTTCTTGGGTCGCCACCAGGTATTTGTGGGTACGTTTTTACCACCTTGTTTGCCTTGTAGTCGAACAAGATAGCTCGATCATTAGCAAAAATGAATAGGTTTTCATCCACATTGAGAAAAACAAACGGGAAAAGATTGTTCTCTTCTCTAGGATTATTAGTCTGCTGAAGAAAGGGTAGGCTAAATACGTTGTTGGTTGAAGCAGTTTTGGGATAAAACTCGTAGTTAAAAGCCTTACGACCACCAATGATAATTTGCTTTCCATCGGGAAGAATATGGTTGGTGGAATACCATCGACTCTGAATTAGGCCAGGTNCTCCCATCGGGTAGAATATGATTGGTTGAATACCATCGACTCTGAATTAGGT
Source organism: Nicotiana knightiana (assembly GCA_005239525.1). Classification (NCBI taxonomy): domain Eukaryota; kingdom Viridiplantae; phylum Streptophyta; class Magnoliopsida; order Solanales; family Solanaceae; genus Nicotiana; species Nicotiana knightiana. Next base: position 28,225 of record ML415284.1, read on the forward strand.
TACCTCCCATTTCCTGCCAGTCACAAGTGTTGCATGGTTTGACTACTCTAATCATACGTTCACCGTCGTTGAAACCACCAGTTTGGACCAAAGAACCGTCGGAGTCGACGGAGCCAGAGGAGCACCACACATCGGTCTGGACCATGAGGGGTCGCACAGAATTGGTGGAAACATCGTACTCGACAGAGTGAGCAGTGCAGTCAACTTTCAAGGCTAGGTCATTAGGGTTGTTGCGACATTTGCCATTGGGTAACGAGATGTTGGATGGGCCAAAGTCAGTACGGTCGTACATTATGACTCTGTCGTTATTGAGGAGTTGCATGTGCATGGCTGAAATGCCAATGTTGGACATCAGTAGCTGCCACTTGCCACCCGCAGCGTTAGCCAAGTTCTGGTGAAATGGTAGTAGCAGAAGCAGAAGCAACTGCCAAAGAATATTAAGAGGAATTGTTGTTCTAATCGCCATGAGCTATGACTTTTATTTCTTTTTCCTTTTTGGTTCAGACGATTTCAAGACAAAAGGAGGATGAGGAAGTGAGTTTTCTTTAGGAGAGGAGAGGAATGGTGTTATGAGATTTCGAGATGGGAAATGTCCTTTATATACTAGTTTGGGTACGTGATATCTTAGTAGGAAATGATATACATATAGTACCAGAAACAAGGCAATAGTTTGCAAAAAATATATAATTCGGTTTGGTGGCAGTTTTTCGGTATAAGAAACTGGAAAAAATATTAATTGCCATATTAATATGACATTTCTCAATGCGAAATAGAGATTAGGAATATTTGAAAGATTTAGTCAACGCAATCTCCAAAAAAATAAAATAGAAAGTCAACTCATAGTATTGCTCCAGCTAGCTAGTTATCTCTTTTGTATAGTTAGACCCCCCGTAACATAATCTCTATATAATAAAACTTTACTATAAAAGTTAAGTTTTTTTCGAAATCAATTTTTATATTATGTTATAATATATGTTTTTTATAATAACACTTTACTATAGCAACACAAAATATATTAAAGTAAATAAGTTATTATAGAAAAATTTGACCATAAAAGATTACATTGCACCTTGTTTTCAGCCTCGTATCTCTTTTCTTTAATTTGTGAGTGTATGAGTCGTGGGTGTATATTTTCGGCACGACAGGGCCAATTGAACCATGGAGGGAATGTATATCTTAAGTACTATTAATTTGGTCCCATATCATCCCAAAAATGAAATAATAACAATAATAACAACAATAATTTAGAGACAAAATAAGCAGCTTATGGGTTTATTAACTTAATTTCCCATCTGTCAGAGATCTCTCTTGTTATTTCTATAGGTTGTGATAATCCTTTTGTTTGTTGTTTAGATATCAAATAATTGTTTATTTAACTTCTTAATTTGCACTCATTCCCTTGGAATATGTAAAATAATAATATTATAATTATAAGATTACGATACATAGTATTTTCATCGATAATGCTGATAATGGTGGTTAGTCATGGCTGCTTAGTGCACAATAACAGAATAATTCAGTATATGCAGTTATATTTCTATTATTCCATCATAAATACGAATTATATAATACTGTATAAGTATGTAATATTTTACTGGATTACGAAGAAAAATTGAATAATAAACAAATTCTGGCTAATCAACTTCTTATTTCTCCTTCGACAAAATGGACCTGCGTCTCTCTTTCCTATCCTTTTCTCTTTTCTTATATTTTCGATCATTTTCATTATATTGGTAAAAATTTGATCCACGGAATAAGTTAGAGAGTGAGAATAACCTTAAATTTCCGAGCTATGTTTAATTAAAGTTTACTCTGATATGAATAGAATTATAATTAGAGTGAATGTCTATCTTTTAGAGAGTTTGTTACTTTGTGGGTAAGTCATTTCCCCCTATAAATAGAGGGGTCTTACCCCATTGTAAATCATCCCAAAATTCAATAAAAATTACTTCTCTCTTTTCCTTGCAATATTATTCTTTTCCTTATTGTTTTATTTCACGTTATTGTTAGGACCGAAAAAATCAGGTGTCATGCGGGAACTAGTAATGCAACAATTGAACGACAACAAAATCAGACAACAAAACGAGAACTCTACCAAAAGAGACACAAACATTTAACGTGGTTCGGTCAATTGACCTACGTCCACGGTGGAGATGAGCAATCCACTATAATAAAAGAGAGTACAAAATAACGAGAGAACAACCTCACGAAGAGGCAAACACAAGTGACACACTAACACTTGTCCCGTAAAGTTCTCTCCCTAAACACGACTCTCAAACATCATATGGCTACATTGTGGATGCTATTGAATGAGAAGGAAGGATCTTCAATTTATAGAAGTCCAAACCTTTTCCTAGAAGAAAAGGGACTAGCCAAATATGGAAGAATTATAATTTCCTTCTACAAGAAGGAAAACCCAATTATGGTAAATATATTGTCCTTTCCTTCAAGAGATAGGAAAATCAAATATGGTAAAAAATCAAGACAACCCTAACAGTTACCAGCACGAGACTCTACCGTCTCAAGAAGCTCTTTGAGAATATTAAGCAAATATGGATATCTCACAAAGCAAACTTGGATCATAACCCAATTATAAAAATATTTGTTTAATTGATTCATGTACGACACATACAATATCCAAAGAGTAGAAATAGTTCTCTCATTTAAGTATGTGTAAGGCAGATGTTACTACAATTTATGGTAGTAGTAATCTAATTGAAGGCTCTGGAAGAGCTACTATAACTTTGCCTAAGGGAACAATATTTGTCGTAGATAATGCAATGTTCTCCTCCAAGTCCAAGAGGAACTTGTTGAGTTTTAAAGATATCAGCAGAAATGGATATCATATTGAGACAATAGATGAGAATAATCTTGAATATTCATCGTTACTAGAAATGTCTCTAGCCAGAAAAGGGTTATTGAGAAATTCCCATCTTTATCTTGTGGCCACTATTGGAAAAAAATATAACGATCCGACTGGTTGTTTTGAGCATTTGCACTTTTCTCAGTAATTTGAGGGCATGAGTATCCCCCATGATGTATTATGTGATGACCCGATATGTCATCTTATATTTTAGAACCTAATTCTGTATTTCGAAACCTCAAATACCTCATTTAAGCCCTCCTCGATTTGCGTGCACAGTCTGGTATTTTTACGGAAAGCTTTTATGTTAAATACATGAAATTTTTGCCTTAAAATCCATTTGAGTTGACTTTGATCAATGTTTTGAGCAGACGGACTCGGATCCGTATTTTGAAGGTCTCGGTGGGTCAATATCGTGATTTTGGACTTGGGCATATGCCTGTAATCAAATTCGGAAGTCCCTAGCTCGAGTTATCGCATTTTGTTGAAATTTGAAAGTTTAAAGGCTTAATGAATCTAAAGGTTTAATCAATGTTTGAATTTATTGATACCGGGTCCGTATTTTGGTTCCGGAGCCCAGTATAAGTTATTGCTATATTTATGACTTATCTGTCAAATTTGGTGCTCAATTCGTTGTTTTAGGTGTTATCTTGGCGATTTGGTTGCGCGAGCAAGTTCATATAATGTTTTTAGACTTGTGTGAATATTTGGTTTAGAGCCCAAGGGCTCAGGTGAGTTTCGGATAAGCTACGTAGTGGTTTAGACTTAGAAAAACATAGGCGGTGGATCAGGTCTGCAGATCTCGCATTTGCAAGGACTTGATCGCAAATGCAAAGTCAGGCTCGCATTTGCAAAGAGGGAGGGGGCTGGGTCAGCTTCGCTTTTGCGAAGAGAAGACCGAAAATACAATGAGGGCAGAGTTCGCATTTGCGGGAATATTGTTGCATTTGCGACTGGAATCAGATCAAGGCAGACTCGCATTTGCGAGTCAGAAGTTCGCTTTTGCGAACATATATGTCACATTTTTCGAAGATAGTAGGATCCGAGATTCTTCGCATTTGTGGGGAATTGATCGCAATTGCGAAATTTGTGTCGCAATTGCGATAACTGCAGCTGAGTAAAAGAAGGGTAAAACGAGATTTTTGTTCATTCTTCAAAAATTTTAAACTAGAAAACCCTAGAGGTGAATTTTAAAAGAACACTTCTTCCCCAATCTATTGGTAAGTGATTCTAATCTATTTTCTTTCAATTTTTCATTATATTTCATAAGTTTTCAACCAAAAATCTGGTGTTTTCATGGTAGAAATTGGGGGGTTTGGATAGAATTGAGAATTTTTGTAAAATTGAAATTTAGACCTCAAATTGAGGTCGGATTTCAAAATAAATTACATAACCGGGCTCGAGGTTGAATGGGTACTCGGGTTTTGGTCCGAATTTCGGATTTGGACCGAGCGGGCTGGGGAGTTGACTTTTGTTGACTTATTCAATAATGACCTAAATTGAATCTTTTGCAATCGTGGGTAGTTCCTAAAGCTTAATGTGAATCGTTTGGTTGGTAAATTGCTAGATTCTATTGGTTCAGAGGTTTTTTTGATAGGAAAAGTTGTGGTTGAGCTTTGAGTTGATCTTTGTAGCGAGGTAAGTGTCTTGCCTAACTTTGTTGAGGGAACTTGTTTTACTATTTGACATTGTTTGCTACATGCGGGGGTGATACATATATGAGGTGACGAGCATATATGCATATTCCAGGGTTAACCATGCTCGGGGATAAATCATGTTATAAATTGTGTCTTGTAGAATCACGTGACCTTCTTACCTCATGTCTTACTTGACTCCTAGATACTGAGAATATAGTATTGAATGTTAGAAACTAAGACTTAACTTATTATAACTTAATCAAATTTGATGGAATTCTGAAAATATATTGATGTGTATAATTTGGTCATCACTATGCATAATCATTAATACATTGCTAGGACTGATATGCCTGAGATGCTAGATTCTTTACTCGTGTTGTAGATCATTCGTGAGATTTGTTGAAATACTTGAATAATAAGGTTCTTGCAGGTTTATTGAACTATTGTTGGATTGGAAAGTTGTGATCGGGATTTATTTGGAAGATTCGTTTAATCACTCTCTTTGACGTTATTTATGCTTCCTGCCTGGTTTGTCATTGATATATGCTTGGTAAGGAAGAGTGTAAAGCACGAAGGGTGATGCCGTGCTATTGTACATACATTATCATGTGAGGGAGAGTGTAAAACACAAAGGGTGATGTTGTGCCATATCATTGAGAGTAAAAGCACGAAGGGTGATGCGTGCCATATTATTTGAGAGTAAAAAGCACGAAGGGTGATGTCGTGCCATATTATTTGAGAGTAAAAGCATAAAGGGTGATATCGTGCTATATTATTGAGAGTAAAATCACGAAGGGTGATGTCGTGCCATGTTATGTGAGTGTAAAGCACAAAGGGTGATGCCTTGCCATTTCATTTATATTATCATGCTTTAAATTATCATGAGTTCATGACATGATGGGTGTTTCCATGAAGGTGAGGACGAGGGACATGCATTATATTATGATATATTTTCCTTGTCTATACGTTCATGCCGTTACATTGAGCTGTTATTATCGCATTTATGGTTCTTATGTGACTTGTTAATGCATATTCTTGTAACGGTCCGACTGGTCGTTTTGAGAATTTAAGCTCCGTTCGGTGGCATAAGGTCTTGAAACAACTTCACATTGTGTATATCGACCTGCGTTCGTGGATTCAGTTACCGGATGATTCAGAGTCGAATTGGAAGGAAAATTTCAGTTTTGGAAGCTTAAGCGGTGAAAGTTGACCGGAGATTTGACTTTTGTGTAAACAGCCTCAGAATGAGTTTTGGGTAATGTCAACAGCTTCGTATGATGATTTTAGACTTAGGTACGCGTCCGGAATTGGTTTTGGAGGTCCGTAGAGTAATTTGAGGTAGCGATAGTTGGAAATTTGAGAAGTTTGACCACAATTGACTTTTGGGATATCGGGGTCGGAATACGATTCCGATAGTTGGAGTAGCTCCGGGATGTCAATTGGGACTTGTTTGCAAAATTTGGCGTCATTCCGGGTTGAATTGATAGGTTTCGGCACGAGTTTTGAAGTTTGAAGATTTGAAAGTTCATAAGTTCGAATTATGGTTTGATTCATCGTTTCGGTGTTGTTTTATGTGATGTGAGACCTCGAGCGAGTCTGTGTTAGGTTATATGACTTGTTTGTGTGTTTAGACGGGGTCCCGGGGGCCTCGGGTGTGTTTCGGATGGGCTTCGGGTCAAATTCCTTCTAATTTTAATTGTTGTTCTGTCTGCAGGTTTTTCCTTCTATGCAATCACATAGGCTTAGACGCGATCACATAGTGTCCTATCTAGCACCCAAGTTTTCTTCTATGCGTTCGCATTCCTCAATACACGATTGCGTAGCTCTGTAGATTTTATTCTTCGCGTACGCACCAGCTTATCTGCGATCGCATAGTATAGTTCTAGGCCCCAACATTTATTTTCCTTTACGCGATCGCATGGCTCAATGCGCGATCGCATAACACAAATCGGACAGTGACCATATTTCTATTCTATGCATCGCATTAGCTTAGCCGTGATCGCGTAGCTCATTTTGACCAGTAACTAATTTTTCTCTACGCGATCGCATCCCTTCTCACTCGACCGCGATGCTTAAAAATCTGGACAGGCAGATTATAATCCAAAATCGAGGGTTAGGCCATTTTTATCATATTTTGACTTCTAGAGCTCGGTTCTTGGCCATTTGTGATGGGTTTTTCACGAAATTCGATTGGGTAAGTGTTCATCAACTAGAATTAAATATATTCCATGATTTTATCTTTATTTTCATCATTTAGTTTGTGTTTTGAGTTGAGAAAATGTTGGTTTTGAAAGAAAATTTCTAAAATGAAAAATCGTGATTTGAGGGATCAAATGGTATCGGAATTTGATAAATTTTGTATGGTTGAACTCGTATTAGAATGGGTATTCGGATTTTGTAAAATTTGACGGGTTCCGAGGTGCGGCTCGGGGGTCAACTTTTGGGTCGATTTTTATATTTTTGTAAAGATCGCAACTATATTATTCAGAATAGTTTCTTATACGATTTATGTGTGAAAGTTGTTCTAGTTGGGTTTGAGCCGTCCGAAAGTTTTTTTGCCCGAGAAGTCCATTTTAGAGTATCAGGTTGTCGTCTTCGAGGTAAGTATCTTGCCTAACCTTGTGTGGGGGAATTACCCCTTAGGATTTGAGTCTTCTATGTTGATTGTAGCCCGTGTACGCGAGGTGACGAGTGCGTACTCGGACTTATTTGCAAAAAAGTTGGCCTTTTAGGATTCTTAAGTCCTCGTATTCCCTGAATTAAAAGGGGTCCTAAGTTTTGTAGCCTATAGGATCATTTCCATGCAATACTTGGTAACTTTCCCCAAGTTGGGTGCTACACATAGTATTAGCGCACAGATCATCATTTCCTTTACTACCTAATTACTATCTTTCAGTTGTTACTTAAGCGTTCTAGTAGCTTCTAACTCGTGCCTTATGCGTGCACTACCCGTCCCTTATCTATGGTCTTGGAGGTGTTTAGGACCTCTATTTAAGGTAGTTCTAAACTGACCTATGTTGCTTAAAATGAGAAAAATCTAGGCGACAAACAAAATTCAGATAGGACTATCATGTAAGGAGCAAATAAGGGTTCATGTTAACCTCCACAAGTAACAACAAATGCACGCAATTCAATTAGAAAATTTCATTAATTTAGGATCCTATAAGCAGGATATCTAGATGGGCATAAACAAAATGTAAGAAACCAGTTTATTAATACGAGCATTGGGACCTACTAGCTTGCCTACTGATTTTATTAAGCTTTGAATTTGGGCACATTTCAGGTAGCAAGATGTCACAGTTTTAGGCCCAGAATCCTTAGAAACCCTACAGGTTTTCCTAAGTGATAACCATAGAAGAATCCTATAGGCATGGAATCGACAATTGTTAATTATAGACCTATAACATGGTTTCTGAGCGAGATACTGATTTTAACTCATGAAAACAGATTTTATCTCTTTAGATCCTATAGGCATGCTTTCTAATTTGCAGAATTAATTAATTCATATAGGCGTGATTTCTAAGTGTTGAAACTGATTTTTTTATTTCCTATAGACATGGCATCTAAATTGAAGAAAACTGATTTTTATATCTCCTGTAGGCATGATACCTAAGTTGAAACTGATTTTTAACACCTATAGGCATGATACCTAAGTTGAAACTGATTTTTAACCTCTATAGGCATGAATTCTATTAACCACATGTGGGCAGAATTTTAGACAAGTCACCAGGAAAGTTTATTAATTCATACAAATGTGATCCTATATACATGATCACTAATGCACGCTGAGATTGGAAATATGTGTAGATCCTATGAACATGGATTCTAATGCAGAATTAACAAAAAACCTATAGACAGTGTCTCTAATATGCCAAAAATATGAAGATTCAAAGTCACAAACAGTCAGAAAAACATCCTATAGGCAGGATCTTTAAATGAACAGTAACATACATATAAAGAACCAACACAATAGACCTATAGGCAGGATTTCTACCGGAGTTTTTTAACAAAGATATATAAAACCCCCCAGCTTTTACTAATAGCCCCAGATCTGTTTATTACAAAGATTATTACATTATTACAGTCCAATAATGAATAAATTGCACAGCAAAATTCATTATACTATAGGGAGCCTTCATAGGCCAATATAAACCTGGGAACCTGGCCTTCAAGCAAAGCAAGTCTGAAGTATACATGAAGATCCATCCATGGCACATAGAATTAGGTTTCTAGTGTGTCAAAGTTCCCAAGGGCCTCAGGGACCCCGGACAATGCTCACACCAGGACCACACTTAAAGAAACAATTCATACAAGATTGGAAGACCAGCCCCAATGTGTCAGAGTTCGGAAGAGTCTCAAGGACCCTAGGTAGTGCTCACATTGAGGGTTATAGGAACCTAAATGACTAAGAGTAGAAGTTTGAAAACCAGTATATAAAGGGTAGGGGACAGTTTTAGAAAATATTTTGGTTTTCAGAAGCAAACAAATTCAGATTACATGGTTGCAAACAAAGTTATACCAAGGAATAAACAGAATCCATATTCAGCATATGGTTCAAATAGATTGGTATTTATTCAAATATAGATACTCGTACCAGTATTTAAACTAATCACAAAAGAGCAAGGATACTTGAGCTAACAGATAGAATTATTCACATATTACATGCTTGCAATATCTAGTCATGTTCGGAACAGGGAACATACAACTGAATTAGACAGGGTTTCACATTATTAAAGATAACCTAGTTTACATTATCATTAAGTGAAATCATATGGACATATAGCAAACAGAAGTATGCTGAGGTTTCGAAATAAATTAACCAAATAAGCACATAGGACAACAATAGGACGACGAGGGTTAAATCATACCAGTTGAGAAGAAAGCAAACATGAATGTAACAACAATTTTTATCCAGAGAATCTAGCATTGGCTTTCAGCCGGCCAGACAGTGCAGCAAATTAGAATAATAGGAAGAGAGAACTTAAGTTCTTGAGAGAACAGAAAACTTGAGAGTTTTAAGTGAGGAGGTTGTAAAACATGTGTGTGAGTCTGAGTGTCAGTTTCTTAGTCTAAGTCTCAATGTGTAAAATCAGGGCAAGGGAAGGGCTTTTTATAGCATACAATAGAATGAAACCAAATAGGGTATGAAATTAATTATACAAAAATAAGATTATGAAAAATCAATTAACCAATCAATTAGGGTTAACACAAACCAATTAATAGGACAAAATCACGTAAGTATTACTTAAATTAAGGAGAATGTTTCACGGAATAAATCAACAGACAAGATTAGGGCTAAATAAGATAAACAGTAAGTCTAGAAATCAATTATAGGTCATAATAATCAAAGCCCAAAAAACAGGCCAGTAAAAGAATTAAGGAAAGCATAATTAGGCAAGTAAATCATTAATCACTTTAATTGACATAGCTAAGGTAAACGAGCAAAACATTATAACAAACAGTCGAATAATTAAAACCCTAAGGCATATCAACGACATAAATATGAAACTCAAGTAAAAATCGGCCGAAACAGTAAAGAAGAAAACCAAAGTTGAAACATTTAAACGTTTAAACATTTTTGCAGAAACCCCATTAGAAATCAAAACCCTAGCTTTTAGGAAAAAATAAAATCGGTTAACAATAATAGTAAAAATAGAAAATCTTAAGGGAAAAATACCAACAAACTCAAAACTGCTTCAGATCTAAAGAGATCTAAACATATTTAACCAGAAATAGCTAGGTTCATGAAAATAAACAGAGGTGAATCATATCTGTTTTGAACAGAGATTTGAAACTATAAAACACGAAAGTATTAGTACTCACAGACGTCAGAGTGAATATAGACTGATTAATCGAGAAATGAGAGACCTTGAACCAAATCTGGTTCGAATCCCTTGAGATTATCCTTAAGTAACATAAAAATCATACAACTAGTAGAGAGATGAGGTCGGATAAGGAATGAAATTGAAAGAAGACCCCATGAATCGAGAGGGATATCCGTGACAGTGGGTTAGGGTTAGAAGGGGAAGAGGGGCTGAGAGAGAAGAGAAGGGATGGAAGGACGGCGGGTTGGAGGAAATGGGGGTAGGGTTTAGGTTTGGGTGTAATTAAAAATGGAAGGTTGATCCTGGACCGTTGATCTTCTGAGATCAACGGCCATGATTAAATTATGCTGGGGCGGGTTATGGATATTGGGTTAGTAGGTTATGGGTATTGGGTTATAATAATTGGGCTGATAGTTATTGGGTTGGGGTCCGAAAATTTAATTGAAAAGAGGCTATGTTTTAAATACTCACTTAATTTAATAAAATAAAATTATAAAAATAATTTATAACTGATGAAATATGCTATTTGTGTATGAAAATGATTTAAAATAATTATTTAATATTATAAAAATATAAAAAGTCATTTTCGTCGTGTAAAATAAAGTAATTATGCACACATGGGCTATTATTGTAAAGTTATTACAATTATAACCTAAAGATGTAAATGTAATTATGCATAAGATAATTAAAGCTTAATATAAATATAAATGATAAAATTAAGCAATAAAATTATTATAAAATCATTTGTGATGCAATTAGTAATTATTTAGATAATAAAATGATGGAATAAATTAATTAAAAATCTTTTAAATTTACAAAAAAATTATGGAAAAATACTAATTGATGCTCATGCATTGTTTTGAAAATATATATGGAAAAACTTGGGTATCAACAGCTGCCCCTCTTTACCCGGGAAGGATGAAAGAGCTGCCAGGTAAAGATATGATGGCCAATTTTGACCGAATAGTATGATTTGAGAGATATAGGCTGCACTATGGTTTCTGAGCTGCCTACATATCCCCGGTTTTACAGGAATCAGGCCGCGTGTAGTTCTGGATCCACCGACGAAATAAACTGATGAAGCTATCACAAGGACGGACACAAGGTTTCGAGTAAGTAAAACGGTTATGATGAGCAGTCAGGTGTGAAATAGTCTGAGGGAACTAGAGCGGGGTTACTTCTGTTGGGATAACAGTTACTCACTAGGTCACCTTCAAATCAAAAGATGTACTGCAAGCATATACGTATAACTTTGCATAAATTTAGCTATGATGCAAATTTCCTTCAGACCATGAAAATTGTCTTTGGACGATTGAGGATGACGTCCTTAGACCATGACATCCTGGGCCATGAGTTGTGCGGTAAGGGATTCACAGGCTATGAATGATGTTCTCAAGCCATGAAAATGGTGCCTCCGAACCATGACTCCTTTGAATAATGATGTGGAAGTTTGAGAAATCCTCAGGCCATGGCATGATGTTTCCGGCTATAATGATGGTGCCTTCAGACTATGACGCCTTCAGATAAGTTGGTTATATTTCAGCCAATGAGGTGCAGAGACATAATGCTAGAAGCGATAAGACAGGTCTTAGTCTTGTATGAAGTTGAGGGCAGAGCTTAGCCCGAGATAAGAGAACAATGCAAGAGAGAAAGTGCTTAGTCTCGTGCGATATTCGGGACAGTGCTCAGTCATATGCAAAGAGAAGGAAGTTCTTAGCCTTATGCAAATAGGGAGGTAGGGCATAGCCTCATGCAAGATTCGAGACAGGGCTTAGTCTCATGGAAATGGGAGAGGCAGGGAATAGCCTCATGCAAGATTGAGATAGAGCTTAGTCTCATGCAAGGTTCGGGACAGTGCTTAGTCCCATGCAAGGAGAAGGGAATTCTTAGCCTTATGCAAGTGGGAGGCAGGGCTTAGCCTCATGCAAGGTTCGGGACAGTTCTTAGTCCCATGCAAGGAGAAGGGTAAGAGCGAAGTATTCTTAGCTGACAATGTGTTTCGTGCATAGTGATTGTGTTGTTGCAACAATATTTTTCATGATGATGTAGTCCTGCATCCAAAGAAATTTTTTTGAGTTTTGG
>ML415285.1:0-76243 GCA_005239525.1 Nicotiana knightiana
TAATAGCAGAAAATTATAGGAACCATATTCCTTCATCGACTCCAATTAGAATACGAAAACCCATTCCCTCGTTAAATTGGATACGGCCGCTACGATCTATTAACAAAATCGCACACATATATAGGGGTCTCCGGCCAGGCTTTTTCTACATAACTGTAATTCTTTCTAGGTATGTTCTCTTTTTACCCAGCAGATGTGATTAACAACTGAGTTTTGGATTTTACTGCTCGACTATGCTATCGTCGTTGTTAGTATTCTCTATTTTATCCGTTTCTCGCTTCTCTTTTCGCGTAGGTTTCAAGATTGTTGCAAAACTAATTCTTCTCCTTCAATTTCTCATCTTTATTGGCAAAACAATCTGCTTACAAGGTACAAATTTGTGCCTTCAACTGTTGTGATTTGCGAAAACACAGTTTTTTCTGCATATGCCAGTTATTTGTGATATCCGACTAATGTTAAATTGACTGGGATGATTGGGTTTATTCCTCCTCTGTTCCTTGAGTGTTTTTCTGATTTTGGTCCTCTGTTTTCTGCTATTATTGTGACTATTCAGAAATTTTGTAAGTGTCGTCGATGCATTAAATCTACCACTAGTCGAGATGTTGTGTGTAATTTTCATTGTCGTCGATTCATATTGGTGTAAAATACTCTGTAGTCAATGCGTCAATGTGCTGGAATAATTAAACAATAGACATCAGTTGAGTTTTGATCGACTCACTCTGCCTTCATAGTAGCAGCAGTAGGTCGATCAGCAGTTGCCTTCATAGTAGCAGCAACTGCTTCTTCTTCTGCTTTGTCCAGTCCTAACACTGCTACTGCTATGTTTAACTAAATAGCCATGCCAGTTATGATATGATGAAAATTTATGCCTTCGAGAGCTATTTGCGACGCCCTTGTAACGTATGGTCAGAGTGTACTCCTGCTTCTGATTTTTCTTCTCAAACACCAAGGTCTGCGGAGAGATAGAAATCGTCGAGTTTTCTGGTGCTCTCACTTTTACTTTATACATAGCTACACCAACTCCAACATTTGTGACTATCCTCTTGAATTTCTATTCCAACCAAGTGTAGTTCCCATATAGGCTAAAGAGGGCAATAGATGATGGGTAATTGATATCACTGGATGGATTTGAGCAGTTGTGTTTAGCTGATGATCTAGCAATTATTTTGAATTGTTCAACTTTCAAATTCATGGAGCAGAGAAGGTTCACATAGTCTTGTATGAGGAAATTTAATATGAATTGTATGAGGAAAAAAGAGCGCAATTTTAAGAAATAGGCCATAATTTTAGAGATACTACCTATATATTTACTTGATCAAATGAGATGTAGGTCGACAACAGTTAATCAAAAAAATAGTCAGGGCATGTGTAAGCTTGACATGACTTGACTTGAATATTACTGCTCATACAAGAAAAAAATAGATTCATAGAGGCAATCAGAAAATTTCTTAATGAACTTAATTAGATTTTTAATTCTTCTACATTTCCCTCTTTGTTTATTTTTGTGTCACTCTTCATGACTGCTATCTTCTATTTTCTATCTTTTGTGTAGTATAAACCTCTTCAGACATGCTTAGTTATTTGATCACATGGTTGGCTATAACCTAAGAAATAGCATGAGAGGTCTTCCAATTATTTTTTCTATCTTATGTTATGTTCATTGAGCTTGATGAAACTATCACAAGCTCCACAAAAATTAATGACTTTGAGTTATCCATATTACTTATAATTCAAACAGTCAAAATGTTTGTAGTCAATTATAATATTTATTTGTTTTGAGAAACAAATTTGGCTAAGAAAGAAGTGAGATAGCCTCACTGATATTGGTATAAGTTACTCCCACCAATTTCACTAAATTTTAAATCTTGGTCTACTACGTTTATTGAGTATATTATAATATTTAAGAAATAAATAATACTTATTCATATGATATATTAATCCATTAAAGTTTATTCAAAATAAGAAAGGTATACTTTTTGAGGGAAATTAAAGAAGAATATTTAATTAAAGTTTATTCAAAATGTTTGTAGTCACTTAAAATTTGATTAATTTTCTCTTTTTACTAATGAATTTTTAGCTCTTGCAGTAAGTGTAGAAAATAAAAGAATATCTTGAACGTCATGGACAATCCTAGAAATAAAAGATGGATGCATTGTGATAGAGTTAGTAAAGAATATTTGGATGCAGAAGATGATTTTATAAACCATGCCTTTTCTGTACAACAAGATGGAGAACAAATTGCAGTTCCTTGTACGGAGTGTGTGCTTATCCATCAAGTTAATCGGGCTACAGCATATGATCATCTTGGGGTTAATGGTATTATGCCATCATATGATACTTGATTTTTTCATGGTGAGTCTTTAAATGGATCAAGCAAATAATCGAAGTCAGTCAACTTTAAGGGGCGATGATATGACAGGAATGATACATGATGCCTTTGGAGGCTTTACACATTCATGGATACTGAAGTTAGTGAAAGGGGTGACGTAGATCATAACTTACAAGAGAATATTGCTCATCCATATGGAAATCAGCCACATCCAGAGGTGGATAAGTTTGAACGGCTCATTAAGGAGGCAAATGAAGAACTATATCCTGGATGTAAGAAGTTTAGCAAACTGTCCTTTTTGTTGCATATGTATCGTACAAAATGCATGTTCAAATAGTCGAATGAATCTTTTAATTCTTTGCTTGGACTATTGAAAGATGCGCTGCTTGAAGGAGAAAAATTGCCTTCTTCTTTCTATGAGACCAAAAAGATAGTTGAAGGCTTGGGCTTAAAGTATGAAAAAATTCATGCGTGTCCCAACGATTGCATGCTTTTTAAAAAGAGTTTTTTAATAAGAATGTTAACGAATGCAAAGTTTGTGGGGCCTGTAGATGGAAAAATGATGCTAGAAAAATTCCAGCAAAGGTCCTAAGGTATTTTCCTTTAAAACCAAGGCTTCAGCGATTGTTTATGTCTTCAAAAACTTCTAAAGCAATGTGATGGCATCATGAAGAGCGCAACAAAGATGTAGTTTTACGTCATCCTGTATATTCTGAAGCTTGGAAAAAGTTTGATAGTAAATATCCCGAATTTGGTGGAGATCCTCACAATGTGCGCCTAGGATTAGCTTCTAATGGATTTAATCCATTTGGCACAATGCGAACTGTTCACAGTACATGGCCAGTGATTTTAATGCCATATAATATTCCACCATGGATGTGCATGAAACAAGAGTTCTTCATTTTTTCCTTACTTATTCCTGGACCAAAATCGCCTGGCAATAATATTGATGTCTTTTTGCAACCTTTAATAGAAGAGTTAAATGAACTATGAGATGTTGGAGTAGAAACACACGATGCCTCTACTAAGGAGATATTTCAAATGCGAGCAGCTCTCATGTGGACTATAAATGATTTTCCACCATATGGTACTCTCTCTGGATGGTGCACTTATGGTCGGTTTGCCTGCCCTTCTTGTAACATAAACACTCAATCTAGAAGGCTCAGACATGACAGAAAGTTTTGTTACATGGGGCATTGACGCTTCTTGAAGTCAGGACACAAATATCAGGATGATGCAAAATCATTTGATGGGACTAAAGAAACAAGATCTGCACCTTGTCCAGTAACTACTTCAGTAGTGCTGAATCAAGTTAAAGATATAAAATTTACTCTTGGCCAGTCAAGTGAAACGGTAAATGGGGTAATGAAAAACACATGGAAAAAGAGAAGTATTTTTTTATCTTCCTTATTGGAAATTTAACTTGGTGCGCCTTAATCTTGATGTGATGCACATAGAAAAGAACGTGTGTGATAACATAATTTATAACGTGTGTGATAACATAATTTATACATTATTGGGTCTGGGTAAAAATTCTAAAGACAACTTAGAGGCTCGATTGGACTTGAAGGATATGAAAATAAGACCAAGCTTCTGGCCTCAGTACCGAGCTAGTGATAGAGCATATCTTCCTGCTACTTTTTTCACAATGTCTCCGATGGAAAAGGAGTTATTTTAGGAAGTACTGCAAAATTCCAAGTTTCCAGATGGCTATGCGTCTAATATCTCACGTTGCTTTCGCAAACGAAAGATATCTGGGCTAAAAACTCATGATTGTCATGTTTTAATGCAAGAACTTCTTCCTCTTGCCTTGCGGAGATCAGTAGATAAAAGAGTTAGTTCAATTTTAATTGAACTATGCACATTATTTTGTGTTCTTTGTAGCAAAGAGATAAAACTAGAAGAGTTAAATTTACTTGAAGAAAAAATTCCAGAAACATTGTCTACTATGGAGAAACTCTTCCTCCCAGGATTCTTTACTGTTATGATACACTTGGTAATTCACTTGGTAATTCACTTGGCAACTGAGGCTAAACATGCGGGGCCAGTACATTATCGCTGGATGTACCCAATTGAGAGGTATGAAGAATATCACTGAATCTTTATCTTATGTCTTTAGGTGTTAAATATTATAATATCAAACTAATAATATTACTTTGTTCCATAGGTTTTTGGGTACTTTAAAATCATATTTTCATAATCGTGCATGTCCATAAGGTTCAATAGCAGAAGCATACATAGAAAATGAGGGTATGGTATTTTGCTCACAATATTTGGAGGGTGGAGATTCAAGGTCTTATTGTTCAATAAAATGCATTGATGATATTGATCATGAGACTAGTAAAGAAGAATGTATTTTTCCTATTGTTGGGGAGTCATACGGTGGAGTAGATGTATTTGAGTTGGATGAGAAAACATGGTTGCAAGCACATCGGCATGTGTTTTTCAATTGTTAGTCAGAAGTGGTTGAGAATTATAAAAAGTAAGTGTTATATCTATTATTTAATATATGTATATTACTTATTTGATAAAAAAATTGATATATGTGAGTTACATGAATAGGGAACATATTGCTGAAATCAAAAGAGCACATCGTAAGCATCGTTTGACACAAGATCAACTTGACCGTGTGCATTTCGATACATTCCATGAGTGGTTCAAAAAGCAAGTAAGTAGTAGGACTAAGTCAATTGGTTACATTAAATTATTGTCCTTTTACAGATATCCACATTTATAGTTGTATCTTTTATTTGGTTAGGTAAAGGAGTTGGAAGCTACATCTAACATCTTAAAGGATGTTAAAGTCCTTGCACGAGGGACGAGTTACATTGCAAAAATATTTAGTGTGTTTGATGTAAATAACGGCTATCAATTCCGAACGAAACAAAGTGAAGAGTTCAAGGTGACACAAAATAGTGGTGTTATGGTCGTTTCAAAGACTGAAAGCTATGCAAGCACAAGTGACAATGCTCCTAAATCTGCAAATATCACATATTATGGCAGATTGAATGATATTGTGGAGTTAAACTACTATGAAAAATTTGAGGTTATCTTATTTAAGTGTGATTGGGTTGATGTAACCAAAGGTAGAGGAATTAAGGAAGATGACTTGGGTTTCTCACGTGTGAATTTCTCACACCTGGCAGACTTTGGCGATCGAGAACGTCATGAGCCCTTTATTTTTGCAGAACAAGGTCAACAAGTAATATTTGTGCAAGATCCTCAAGATCCTGAATGGTTTATCCCTAGGTTAATTAAACCTCGAGACATTTTTAATATGGGGGAGGAAAATAGTGTGCAGCTTGAGTCATCAACGCAGAGTGATGCCACTGACATAGCTCTTTTAGAGAATGCTCGTGTTCTAGAAGATGACTGACTATTTCTCAAAATGGGTGGAAGCACAGGCCTATGAAAAGATAAGAGAAAAAGAAGTCATCGACTTCATATGGGATCACATCATAAGCCGGTTTGGGATCCCATCCGAGATAGCATGTGATAACGGGAAGCAGTTCATCGGAAGCAAAATAACAAAGTTTCTCGAGGATCAGAAAATCAAAAGAATACTATCGACGCCCTACCACCCGTGTGCAAACGGCCAATCCGAATCCACAAACAAGACCATCATTCAGAACTTGAAAAAGAATCTAGAAAATGCGAAGGGAAAATGGAGAGAAACGCTGCCCGAAGTACTATGGGCATACCGGACTACCTCTAAATCAAGAACCGGAGAGACGCCGTTCTCTTTGGTATATGGGTCCAAGGCTTTAATACCGGTCGAGGTCAGGGAGCTGAGTGCCAGATTCCGACATGCCACTGAAGACTCAAACAAGGAGGCCATGACCACAACCCTCGAACTATTAGACGAGAAACAAGAAGCTTCACTGGTCCAGATGGCCGCCCAAAAACAAAGAAACTACTACAACCGAAGAGCAAACCTCCAATATTTCAAAACCGAGGACTTAGTCCTAAGGAAAGTAAACCAACGCACTCGAAACCCTAACGAAGGGAAGCTAGGACCGAGCTGGGAAGGACCGTACCATGTACTCGGAATAATCGGCAAAGGATCCTACAAGTTAGGCACTATGGACGGTGAGCAACTGCCAAACCGTTGGAACATATCAATGCTCAAGCGCTATTATTGCTAAGGTACGTTCCTCCCCATCTTTCCTTCAAATTTTTGCACTAACCAAATGTGCAGGTATTCGAGTAAAAGGAATTTTAAACATCCCCTAGCTCGAAGGCCTTATGTTTTAAATCATGCACTGCTCTTTTTCACTCGCGTCGGATTTTATCCCAAATGGGTTTTACCAGCGAGGTTTTTAACGAGGCAACATCCATAAGGAGAACTCACCAAGTACCCAAGGCTTCTCTCCGGTCAACCTCGAATACTGAGGGGCATCCCCCCAGGTGATCACTGAAATATGCCAAAAATGGTCTCTACAGGAGAATGATGTATCGGACAAAATGGACGAATGAACCGTGTCTGTGTAGAATAATCAAACCCTCGACGGAAAAACATGTATACTTATACCAAGTAATCAGAGAAGTACCTTCTATTCAGACCAAACGGTCGAATGAACCGTGTCCGTGTAGAATAATCGAACCCTCGACGGAAAAAACATGTATACTTGTACCAAGTAATTAGAGAAGTACCTTCTATCATCGAAACATTTCGCACATCAAAGAAGTCTGCCATGTTTTAAAAAATACAGCCCCAGGGCCAAAAATTTAGCAAGCGCCTAAGAGCCCGAGTCGACAGCCGCTCCACCGAGTCACTAAAACTCAAAGTCGTAAGACCTCAGGGCAGGTAACTCCGAGCTCATAAGTCCTCCTCGAGGCAACATCAATTCCGACTCGGGGACTATCCCCGACAGTTGGTTCATCAAGTTATAAAACTTGAAACCATAGGACCTCAAGGCAGAAAAATTCTAACTCATAAGCCCTCCTCGAGGCAACATACAAATTTGTAAGACCTTAAAACAGGCATAAACCCCATATCAAAGTCAAGGATATATATCGAACTTGTATGACCCAAAAAGCATACCCTCGATATAGATGCCATGACTATCTCACTCGGGGAATAAAAGGCTACGGCCAAACAAAAATGACCACCGTCATAAGGCTCCGGCCAAACTAACGCAACTCGGAGACATCCGACTGTTGCCATAATATCACAGGCCTTCACTTACTTCAAAAAAACTTCGAAAAGAACCAGTTAAAGTTTGTGCCAACCTAAAGCGTAAGAGCTCAAGTCGCCAGCTAGTCGTATCGACCTTACACATAAGAGCCCGAGTCGCCAGCTACGGGTCATACCGACACAAAGCGCCTCAGGGCCAATCTGAAAACCTGAGGGCCGTTGAGCTCGAGTCAAACCCGACTCGGAGACTAAGTCCGATACGGTTAACTAAAAGCGCCTCAGGCCAAAAAAGCATAAGATCCCAAGTCGCCAGCCAGTCGTATCAATGTTACGCGTAAGAGCCCGAGTCGCCAGCTACGGGTCATACCGACACAAAGTGCCTCAGGGACAATTTTAAAACCTAAGGTCCGTTGAGCTCGAGTCGAAAACTAACTCGGAGACTAAGCCCGATACGGTTAGTTAAAGCGCCTCAGGGCCAAAAGAAGCGTAAGAGCCCGAGTCATCCTCTACATTAAAATTCATATCGACCATACGCGTAAGAGCCCGAGTCGCCAGCTACGGGTCATACCGACACAAAGAGCCTCAGGGAAAATTTAAAAACCTAAGGTTCGTTGAGCTCAAGTCGAAACCTGACTCAGAGACTAAGCTCGATACAGTTAGCTAAGCGTCTCAGGGCCAAAAGAATCGTAAGAGCCAGAGTCACTTTCCACATTAAAGGTTGTGCCAACAAAACGTGTAAGAGCCCAAGTCGCCAGCTTAAAAAAGCCTCAGGCCAAATTATAACCCCAAGGGCTCTCATTTCTTAGTCCTATTAATCGAACTAATCACCGATAGGCATCAAAGCCTACTTCAGGATACCAAGAAGAAACAAGGAATAATGAAAAGCTTTTTTTATATGATTAAAGTTCACGAAGCATATTTAAAAAGCCCGAAATCGGAGCCCTTACACAAGGAGAAAGAATAAACAAAAACCTAATCTACAGCTAGGGCGTGCCTTTAATGGTTTCTTCAGAGATTATACTTTCAGCAGCTTGGCCCTGGGCCCCCGGATCTTCGACGGCCTCTTCCCCCTCGGGGACTTCACCCTCGTCCTCATCATCTTCCGAGCCACTGCTCAAATCATCTTCAGAAGAAAGCAGCGACTCCGACTCCTTTTCTACGATCTTTACCCGCTCGATCTCAGCCAACAGATCAAGACCCCCTGCATGTATGTCCTCGAGAGCTTGTCGCCGAGACTTTAATCGGGCATGCTCCAGAACCCGGGTAAGCTTAAGCTCAGACTCCTCGGCCACCTTACTATCCTGGGCATTTGTAGTAGCATCATTACACTTATACGAATCTATGAGCGCATCAGCTTTAGACTTAACCGAAGATAGCACGGTGACCGATTTAGCGTAGAGGCCTTTATATTTGCCACTTTCAGCCCTCGCCTCCTGTAGGCAATCCTCAAGCAAGGATAACTTCCCTTGAAGGGTCTCTACCTCAGAAGTTATCTCACTCATTCACTTTTTAAACCCAAGGATCTCGGCGTCCCTGGCTCCGAATCCTTCCCACGTCTGGGCATCTTTATCCTTAAGCAGCAAAAATTGGCCCGATAAGTTTCGAGTACAGATAGCAGGCGAGACCAGAAATGAAACATATAGAAAGATATGTTACCTGCTTATCAAGATCACTCAGCTTCCGAAGTACCATTTCTAAACGGTCTCGGACCAGCTCCTCTTCCTCTTTGGGCAAAGAGAGCCCTGAGCTCACCCACCTCCGATAAGAACCTCTTGCGCTCCCTTTCATAATTAGTCAACTCAAACTGAAACTTGGCCAGGGACTGGTTGTAAAGCACTTTCGCCTGAAAGCACGAAGGAAGTAGGGTTAATGAAATGCTAATCAAGGTTCAAAAAAATCAGCGAAGGAAGTACCTGTTTGCAAAGCCTTTCAACCTCCTCGAAAATAGGCATGGCATTAAGTTCAGAACTCTTCTCCGCCATGGTGAAGAGCCCCTAAATTGTGTTCTTCCCTACGAGAGGCACCTCCACATCGGAAGATTCTATGCTAAGGGCGCCTTGTGCCTCCCTAGGAGAAAATGTCAAAACCGGTGGAGAATCTCCTACATCAATAACCCCGAATAGATCAATCGGGGCCTTCTGCTCGCATCCCAACTCTCGCAGTTCATCCGTTGAACGTCCCTCAGTTTGAGAAGCATCTCGGGCAGCAATCAGCTTGGGAACATCACCTGCCTACCCTCGAAGACCCCCTTAACCCATGAAGGATGACATCATTAACCTCCAAGTTAGGAGCCCTCGGCTCTTGGATGATCAAATCAGCAGAGGAAGGAGGGGTTACATTTCCACCTCCCTGGGGTAGCGTCGGGGAATCATCTTTCTTGTTTGAAGCAACAGAATCAGGTTTTAACTTCTGCACTGAAGCCTTCGATGGTCCTAGAGGTTAGGTTAACGGCTCCCTTTTCCTCTTTTTATCCTCATTCAGTTCTTGGATATATGCTCCCCCGGGCGATGCTTCCCTCATCAAAGAGGCCTCTCATAGGCCTGCATAAACACAAAGCAAAGCAGGTTAGAGTGTACTTAGAAGGAATCCTCCTTTAAAAAGGAACTCAGGTATCACAATAGAATAAGCCACACCATGGTCTCTAGCTTCCCATCGGCCCCTGGCCAGATCGTGCCACACGCACTCAGCATACGGGCAGGCCGAATCAAGCCAGCGAAACACAACCCGGGAGGTCCTTAACCACGCCAGGATACCATGCAACAACTGCATCATCGAAGGGAATTAGTTCAAGGGAAAGTTGACACGAAAGAAGGATAAAAGTGTTAACTTACGATTCGTACTCCATTCCTCAGGGAACGGCATCCCTTCGGGCGAGATCAAATATGAAGTCCTAACTCAAACAAAACAGTTGTAGGGCCCCGGAAAAAAAAACTTACTATGTAATTTAAAGTTTTGTGGTGTCAAGGTAGGTAATGTACTTCCGGAGTTTTGGGATTGACGATGTGCTGAGGAGTTGAAAATTTTTTGTCGCAGCTAGACCAGATTTTAGGTAGATAAAGCCTGGATAAAGCAAGGCCAGACCAAGCTTTAGGTAGATAAAGCCCGGGTAAAGCTAGGCCAGACCAAGCTTTAGGTAGATAAAGCCCGGATAAAGCCAGGCCAGGCCAGGCTTTAGGTAGATAAAGCCAGGTCTGAAATGTTGGACTATCCATTTTTTTATCTTTATAACCCCGGCCCCAGACCCATATAAAACCCATTCCCCCTCATTTTTAACGACCATCTGATAATATTGAGAGAAGCAAGAGTGAGTTCTAGCGAGAGAAAGTCCCCAACTTCATCAAATTGATCCTCCTTCATAACTCAAGCTTGGAACTAATCAAGTAGGACACAAATTTCTTCACCATAAGAGGTGAGCTTCCACCTCATTACCCTTAATTCTCAGATTCTAGTTGAAATGATAAATTAGTTCTTGGAGATGGGGTTAAGAGTCTTGCATGCATGTATCAAATCTGCCATAATCTAGTAAAAGTGAGTAGATTAGAGTAATTCTTCACTGAAAAGGGATCATGCAATCTAAAGGAACACCTAATGTTTGATAGAAAGCTCAAATGAGTTCAAGACATGTTCATGATTCCTAATTCTAAGTTTAAATGTGCCGCATTGTGAATTAGATTGAAGGTGCTAGAAGGTCCGGTGATTTGAGATAGAAATTAAGGAAAAATCCTGATTCGAGGTATGTATGGCTAACTTTAACCTTTGTAGAATCCTCTTGTTGGGTTCGAGCATACGGCACGTGTACCTTGTTTGAAAATATGTGAATTGATTGTTCAAATATGTTGACACGTAAGATTCTATTCTCAGATTGTCCTAGTCGATTGTCATACTACCGTGCTATATGAGGTTGTGAAAAGTGTTTTGATGTGCCTATCTTATTATGTGCAAAGCTCGTAAATGCTTGAGGGTATCGATATGAAAGTATGTGTTAATGAATGAAAAATTGTTGATGTGCCCAAGTGTGGGAATGTATATAATGGCTAAACGTCGTGCGTGAAAAGTAATGAAAAAGGGCATTGTGAAATGATGTAAATGAGTTGAACGATTATGGCAACGCCGTGTACATGAATTACTGCTTGGTGAGAATTATGGTGCCTTGGGCCCAAATAAATAAATTGTTGATATGAACTTGTGTTCCTTGAAATGATGATTCTTGTGATGTAATTGTTTGTGGTTGTTGTTATGAATTTAAATTGTCAGGCGGGGTCGGGTTGCGCACCGCAACACGAAGTAATAAGGTTGATGGGTTGTGGTGATAAGGGTGGCCGAGGTAATAAGGGTGGCCGAGGTAATAAGGATGGAATGTGATCGTTATCACTATCGAAATGAAAATCTGGGAAACTCTTGAATATGGTGATGTTGAAAGGGAAAATGAGAGATTCTGAAACTTGTTGATTTTGGTTGTTTCATTCCACGTGCATTGATTGATTGGTTCTATTACTGTCTCTTGGTTGTGTATTGTTTGATTTGTTTTGTGTTGATTGTCTGAGTATGTGCAAATTGGGTGTTCTAAATATGTTGAGGCATCATGCCCTACTCTCTGACTGTCTAGCTGAAATTCATGTATTTGCTATTCAAAATTGTGGAAAGGTGATTTACTTGTGAATGTTTTTCCATGTGTAAGGTTGGTTAAGTACCCTAATGTGCCGGTAAGAAAGATTGGTAGCGAACTCAAGTATGCGAATATCATTAAGTGCTAAGAGCTGTGAAATGATATGATAAACAGGAATTGTGATTGATTCAGTCATACTATACTGATTGTGAAAATGTCTTATTTTGACTCGTGATTTGGGCAATGATCTGTTGTCACTTGATATCGTATGGGTGATTGGTTGTACTGATATTGTGTCCTTACGATGAAATTCTCTGTGAATATGGTGTTGTTGGAAAGGAAAAAGGGGAATCTGTGGAACTTGTGATTTTGATTGTTTCTCTTTCTGTGCGATGCTTGCTGATTCTATTACTGTCTCTTATCTGTGCATTACTGATCTTACTTAGAGTAAAGTTTGTTCATACATACCAGTACAATTCAAATGTGCTGACGTCCCTTTTATCGGGGGTGCTACATTCTTATGATGATTGTAGGTGGTTCCATAGTAGGTAATTCAGCCCACCGTCCGTAGTGCCTCCTCTCCATTCCGTCAGCTGCATTGGTGAGCCCCACTTCCTCTCGGGGCCATGTGTGGTTCATGCCACCTTCTTTTGAGTTTATTTTGTATTGTAAGGTATAGCCGGGGCCTTGTTGCCGGCAGGTAAGGTTATGTTTCTAGTATTCGTAGAGGCTCTGTAGACACAATGTGGGTAATGTACTTGTGTATCTTGGGTAGTAAGTGTACAGTTCGAAATCGTGATCCATGTTGGTAAATTTTGTATGTATTTTGTAAGTATTTGGCATCATATGTTGGGAATGTTAAAAAGTAGAAATGAATTCAAGTCGTAATTTTATGCTTAAGTTATAAATGGCTATTTCACATGAATAATGTATATTGAAATCACGGGGTAATGCGTGGGATAGGAAAGGCAAATCAGGTTCTCTTGACCGGGTTCATCCGGTTAAGCGCCGGTCTCGTCCCTCGATTTTGGGGCGTGACAAACTTGGTATCAGAGCCTAAGGTTTTTAAGTGTCCTGGGATGTCTTGGAGCCGTGTCTAGTAGAGTCCTTCTTATCAGTGTGTTATCGACCACATCTATAATTAGGGGGCTACTTGGACATTTATAAATTCCACCCTTCTTTGATACTCCAATCGTGCGATAGAGCTCAAGATAGGGAGTTAGTTTTCTCTCCAAGCCTTACTCTCAAAATGAGTAATCATGATACCCTAATCCGTGAGTTTGAAGCCATGAGGAGGGAGTGACACCACCATTGAGTCCGAAGGGATTTCCCAAGGACTTGTTAGGAGAATGTATTGATCTGTGGAGGGGTTGGTAGACCCTATCTCTAAGAGGGGAGTGCCCTTGTCCCTATTGATGTCATTGCACCACCATATCCTATAGTATATCAGTATGGTACCAACGTACGTTAGGGATGTGGAGTTGAGGGGCATCGATTAAGCTATTGCCCTGTCAATCCGAAGTCACCAAGTATGTCACTCCTTAGCATAACCAACGTACTCTTGTTGTATATGTACATCCATATTGAAGAATTTTCATAGGCATGGCCTTAATAAATGTTGGGTCACAAAGCATTACATGCATCTACTCTTTGAACGAGATCCATTATTTCGTGAATATACTCCACCACAAATTCTCTTATAAGAAATCTCTTATGACATTGAGCTCTATAATCATGTCCTTGAATGGAGTTGTAATTATAGAATTACTACTTCCCACACGCCTTTCTAAACTCTCAACAAGGGATAAGCCCGAAGAATTTCTTATCGAAAGAATGGATGAACAATTATCATATTTTCGCACAAGATAAAGAGGTATTTCCTCTCGACCATTTATTCTTCTCTATTCAAAAGCCTTGGCCATTTTTCTTCGAGTTTCTGCTTCAATCTGAATGTTGGCATAGTATCATAGTGAAGATCTTGCTTTGTTTCATAATCATCTCTACTATGGTAGTGCCCTCTCTCTATCTTTGTTGAGGCTTCCATTTTGGCCTAATGGTCGGAATCAGCAAGATTTTTATTTGTTTGGCGAGAATCTCCCTATTCCCCGACAGGTGATTTTCTGAATTTGGTCTGCTCAATTACTTTTAAACATTATTAAATCTACATCGAATCTAGGGTCCGTCGAGCCTCCCTGTAGCTGGATCATACTACTTATTCTTGTTGCTCGTCTTATTCTGGAAGGTTGTCCTTCTTCTAGTTGTAAGGAAGATGAGTACTTTCTCTCCTCTTTTGATTTTCATGATACTGGTTTGAGTGTCGCTATATGTTAATTGCTCTATGTTGCTACAAATTCAACTGATGTTAATGTTAGTACTGGCTCCACTAGCCGTGAGGCTTTTGAGTTTACTCCTATAACCCTCAAGTCCTCTTCCTATTAATTCCTCCCATATACCCGGTCTTCCCCTGGTTGTTGTCCTATTTTTCCAGTTCCAATTTCGGTGGTTGAAGAAAGATCATAATTGTGTCTTTGGTATCTAGAAATAAAATTCCGTTTGTCATATGTTAATCCTTATGTTGCTATAGGACTTGGGATAGAGTCCGTGCAACCTTATGAGCCATTCTGTATCTACTCTTTGAATGAGACGTATTACTTACAACCTCTTGAGAAAATTCAATCCTATAATAACTTCTTGAATCGAGTCATAATCATATGGTAATACTCCTCACTTGCTTCCCTAAATTTTTCAACAAGGAACTACACATGATGGATTCCTCACATAACCTTCTCAGTTAAATAGATAACATATGCTCCATTGTGCCTACGCACGCACCATCGTAAAAGTTCACCTATGTGGTGTCAAGTTCCATGAAAAGCATGCCGGAATTGCAATCCTTCTCGAGCCACTCTTCTTCTCACTAGGTGTATATGGCTTCTATGGTTTGAATACTCACTCTACTCTTACGAATATCATTATGAAACCTTCTTACTCTCTAGCAGCATAAGAGCATGCCTTAATACCTATCATATGAGTGCGTGTCAATCGAAATGGTCACCGTGTGCATAAGGTCCCTTTGAAGATTGAGATCCTCATATCCCCGTCATAGAAAGATCTTGTGTCTCCATCTTAGTATAACTTCTGTGTCCACTTGGGACATCCCGCGGTAAGTAGCCCACTTTGTTCCTGGTATTGTGGTTGTCCGTGACATGGTCTTGTACTATAGTTGGGAACTAATAAAGCAGAAACATGACAAACTCATAACAAATGTTTATTTTCTCTTTACACCTCCACCACATGTGTTAATTATGTTCCTCTATTAGTGAATTCATCGAGCTAGTTTCCCAACACTTGTTAGATAACTGTGAGAGAACGTGTCCTCCTATGTGTCACTATAACACTTACTTTCTCATTAGGACCCTTGGTAGGCTCTCCGTCAACACTAAAAATACCTTTGGGGGATATCATAGCACAATGCCTACTTCTTATGTTTTCCTGTCTTACATTAGCATCTGGGTACACCTCAAGTTAAGGTCTATGGAGAACTCATTAAGAACATCTGCAAACCTTCCAAGATTATTCTATATTGTCCCATTGGAATCTGTTGCCTTTGCACTCTCGGCTTCTAGAATCATTGATTTCTTCATTGTCAGTGAGGAGAGTTTTGCTATCCTTGGCATTCCACCTCCTTTGTTGGATAGGAGTTTTAGTTGTCTTTCTCCCCGGAGCATCATGTTAACCGCTAGAACCCCTCTAACTAATACATGATTTCATCCCCATATTAAGATGTCCTAGCTATATGGTTTCACTCGTAAAAGGTTGAGATTAGATGCTTCCAGATTTCTGCACATACCATAAGAATTCTAATTCAGAAGACAAGTTGTCATATCTTTAGTTACCTCATATCAGGTCAATCATCGGGAAGGGTTAAGCTGTTTGGATGATGATAATCTCATAGGTGTTTGACTTCCTTTTCACCCTCATGCGCACGTGGCATAGATCCCTTGTGTCAGTTAATGTTAGGAGTGTAATTCAACTTCATGTGATTCTTTTGAAGTCTCTATCACAACCATGTTGCGAGAATCTTACCATTTTGAGCTAAACTTATTTTCCTTAAACTCAAGGAGACAATCGGTTTGACGTACTTGCCCGCTCCTCCTTAGAGCTTACTATCGCCGGGCAGGACAAGTGTGGAGAGGATAAATTGTTACTATCCCATGCATAACTCGTAGCCTCCTAAGGATAACTAATGCTAGCATCTTCATCCTCCCTATCATGCCTCCCTTGTGTCTCATGTCTAGGAAGAACCACTTATTTTAGATCTCGGGATCACATACATGGTTCCCACCTTACCAATGCGTGCTAGTTACCTCTATGCTTCATTTGTCTAATAATTAATGTCATCACAATGGTTAACGACGTCAGCATTGTTAGTAATAATGTTCGTGTCTCTTAGCATATAACCTCATGAAAGACTTTGCTTTGAACATTAATGGATTCCTGAATAATCCCAGCCCAATCTTGAACTCCAATGTTCCTCATTGTATTAGATCTATTTGGTATTAAAGGTTCAAATGTGTCAAAGAGGAAGCATCACCCTATCAATCACACATATTCCATAGGTAATTTTATGGTCGATATATGATAGCACATCCTAGAGAAATTGTTAAAGGTCACCACAGGTTTAGTTTGGGTGTTCGCGTAGAGATTTAGAATTTAGGAGGGTGAACAGGTTATTCTCAATATTTTTCCCCTGGAGATGTTATGTGAATTGATAATGGATGGGTACATAAGCGCATTTCCCACTAGGCTGCACTAGGAGTATGATGTTTCCCCATAGCTTTTCCTCATATATTTTGTGTTTTCATATGTCTACGTCTAAGAAGGTAGTTGGAGATCCTTTGTGTGTCATCCCGGTGGAAGTTATTGAAGGTAAAGTTAATGGATAGTTAGCTTATGTGAGGTATCTAGATGTCATCTTTGTTAGATAAGTTCAGGGGTTGGGATTGTTTCCGTGAATGTGTTATGGCGAAGCTTGTAAGTCGAGGAAGCCACATGGAAAGCGGAGAATAAAATGAAAAAGAAATACCCCCATTTGTTTGGATAAGTCAGGTAGTCATTTATGAAGTTGATTACCTCTAAATNTGAAGCTTGTAAGTCGAGGAAGCCACATAGGAAGCGGAGAATAAAATGAAAAATAAATACCCACATTTGTTTGGATAAGTCAGGTAGTCGTTTATGAAGTTGATTACCTCTAAATAATTGCATTACATGTCATATTGTGTAGAGCCACCCCACTCCCCTAATCCCCCGTTGTCTTATGAATCCTTAATTTGTACTACATTTGTGTGTTGTTGTGTTAAGTGAATTATGTGGAATTTGTTGAAGTAACTGAATTATGTGGAACTCGTTGAAGTAACTGAATTATGTGGAAATTGTTGAAGTAACTGAATTATGCGGAATTCGTTGAAGTAACTGAATTATGTGGAATTTGTTGAAGTAACGGAATTATGTGGAATTCGTTGAAATGTGTTTTGGGGGCTCTCTGACAGGTGGATAGGCCTATTTACAAAGGAAACTCCAGCAAAATTTTCAAAAAAAAATTGGGAGTTGGTCCAATTTGAGGGTTGGCATATAGTATATTCAAAACTTAGTGAATCCTTGATCCTCATTCGGGGACGAATGATCCTAAGCCGGGGAAAATGAACGGCCCCGGAAAAAAAAAACTTTACTATGTAGTTTAAGGTTTTGTGGTGTCAAGGTAGGTAATATATTTCCGGAGTTTTGGGATTGATGATGCGATGAGGAGTTGAATATTTTTTGTCGCAACTAGACCAGCCTTTAGGTAGATAAAGCCTGGATAAAGCCAGGCCAGACCAGGCATTAGGTAGATAAAGCCTGGATAAAGCCAGGCCAGACCAGGCTTTAGGTAGATAAAGCCCGGGTAAAGCCAGGCCAGACCAGGCTTTAGGTAGATAAAGCCTGGATAAAGCCAGGTCCGAAATTTTGGACTATCCATTTTTCTATCTTTATAACCCCGACCCCAGACCCATATAAAACCCATTCCCCCTCATTTTTAACGACCATCTGATAATATAGAGAGAAGCAAGAGTGAGTTGTAGAGAGAGAAAGTCCCCAATTTCATCAAATTGATCCTCCTTCATCACTCAAGCTTGGAACTAATCAAGTAGGACACAAATTTCTTCACCATAAGAGGTAAGCTTCCACCCCATTACCCTTAATTCTCAGATTCTAGTTGAAATGAAACACACATAAATTAGTTCTTGGAGATGGGGTTAAGAGTCTTGCATGCATGTATCAAATCTGCCATAATCTAGTAAAAGAGAGTAGATTAGAGTAATTCTTCACTGAAAAGGGATCATGCAATCTAAAGGAACACCTAGTGTTTGATAGAAAGGTCAAATGAGTTCAAGACATGTTCATGATTCCTAATTCTAAGTTTAAATGTGCCGCATTGTGAATTAGATTGAAGGTGCTAGAAGGTCCGGTGATTTGAGATAGAAATTGAGGAAAAATCATGATTCAAGGTATGTATGGCTAACTTTAACCTTTGTAGAATCCTCTTGTTGGGTCCGATCATACGGCACGTGTACCTTGTTTGAAAATATGTGAATTGATTTTTCAAATGTGATGACACGTAAGATTCTATTCTCTGATTTTCCTAGTCGATTGACATACTACCGTGCTATATGAGGTTGTGAAAAGTGTTTTGATGTGCCTGTCTTATTATGTGCAAAGCTCGTAAATGCTCGAGGGTATCTATATGAAAGTATGTGTTAATGAATGAAAAATTGTTGAGGTGCCCAAGTGTGGGAATGTATATAATGGCTAAAATCTGTGAGTGGAAAGTAATGAAAAAGGGTATTGTGAAATGATGTAAATGAGTTGAACGATTATGGCAACACCGTGTACATGAATTACTGCTTGGTGAGAATTATGGTGCCTTGGTCCCAAATAAATAAATTGTTGATATGAACTTGTGTTCCTTGAAATGATGATTCGTGTGATGTAATTGTTTGTGGTTGTTGTTATGAATTTGAATTGTCAGGCAGGGTCGGGTTGCGCGCCGCAACACGAAGTAATAAGGTTGATGGGTTGTGGTGATAAGGGTGGCCGAGGTAATAAGGGTGGCCGAGGTAATAAGGATGGAATGTGATCGTTATCACTATCGAAATGAAAATCTGGGAAACTCTTGAATATGGTGATGTTGAAAGGGAAAATGAGAGATTGTGAAACTTGTTGATTTTGGTTGTTTCATTCCACGTGCATTGATTGATTGGTTCTATTACTGCCTCTTGGTTGTGTATTGTTTGATTTGTTTCGTGTTGATTGTCTGAGTATGTGCAAATTGGGTGTTGTAAATATGTTGAGCCATGATGCCCAACTCTCTGACTGTCTAGCTGAAATTCACGTATTTGCTATTCGAAATTGTGGAAAGGTGATTTACTTGTGAATGTTTTGCCATGTGTAAGGTTGATTAAGTACCCTAATGTGCCGGTATGAAAGATTGGTAGCGAACTCAAGTATGCGAATGTGATTAAGTGCTAAGAGCTGTGAAATGATATGATCAACAGGAATTGTGGTTGATTCAATCATACTACACTGATTGTGGAAATATGTTATATTGACTCGTGATTTGGGCAATGATCTATTGTGACTTGACATCATATGGGTGATTGGTTGTACTGATATTGTGTCCTTACAATGAAATTCTCTGTGAATATGGTTTTGTTGGAAAGGAAAAAGGGGAATCTGTGGAACTTGTGATTTTGATTGTTTCTCTTTCTGTGCAATCCTTGCTGATTCTATTACTGTCTCTTATCTGTGCATTGCTGATCTTACGTAGAGTAAAGTTTGTTCATACATACCAATACAATTCAAATGTATTGACGTCCCTTTTGCCGGGGACGCTACATTCTTATGATGATTGTAGGTGGTTCCATAGTAGGTAATTCAGCCCACCGTCTGTAGTGCCTCCTCTCCATTCCGTCAGCTGCATTGGTGAGCCCCACTTCCTCTCGGGGCCATGTGTGGTTCCTGCCACCTTCTTTTGAGTTTATTGTGTATTCTAAGGTATAGTCGGGGCCTTGTTGCCGGCAGGTAAGGTTATGTTTCTAGTATTCGTAGAGGCTCCATAGACACAATGTGGGTAATGTACTTGTGTATTTTGGGTAGTAAGTGTACGGTTCGGAATCGTGATCCACGTTGGTAAATTTTGTATGTATTGTGTAAGTATTTGGCATCATATGTTGGGAATGTTAAAAAGTATAAATGAATTCAAGTCGTAAGTTTATGCTTAAGTTATAAATGGCTATTTCACATGAATAATGTATATTGAAATCACGGGGTAATGCGTGGGATAGGAAAGGCAAATCAGGTTCGCTTGACCGGGTTCATCCGGTTAGGTGCCGGTCTCGTCCCTCAATTTTGGGGCGTGACAATGGCTCGTCCACCCTCTATCCTTTCCATCTTCGATAAAATCAAGGAAAGCCTTCAAGGCCCGGTGATGAAGTTTTATCATACCTCCCCGGTAGAAACAGGGACTGTACAATCTAATCAAATACTCGAGGGTGAAAGGCATCTCCCTGACCATATTGGCAAAATGCCTGATCATGTAAAATATGTGCAAGAATGACGGGTCAATCTGGCTGAGCGTCACTTGATATCGCTCGCAGAAATTGAGAACCACGGGGTCGATCAACGGCGAAAACGGCCCTACCGGGCCGAAGGTGAACAGATAAGTATATACACTAAGGAAACTGCCTTTTCGGAAGGTTATGTTTTCCTCCCGAGAAGGAATTTCCACTTGAACCGCATCTCCCCAGCGGCAGTGGGTTCTCACCTCCTCGGCATCTATTATCAGGCTAACATACCGAGTTACGGGCTCACCTCGCCCTGGCTTCGACGAAGGTTTGTCGACCTTAAAATCAGTAGACGTCTCGCAGGAACCAGGGAGTCATTCCTCGAGATTTGGGGGTACCATTACCTTACCCTTAGAAGAACGTAAAGATGAAGAGGCTTTATCTTCTCGCGGAATAAATATGGAGGCCTCCTCCATTTCTAGTAAAAGATTTCGAAGGAAACTAGGAAGAATTGGTCAGAACGGGGATGCAGAAAAGAAGCAATGAGGATTCTCTTTGTAATGATAGAAGAAGTAATGAAGAATGAGAGATAAGAGGGGGAGTATTTATAGGGCCCATCCACGCACGTTGGTAAAGGCCAAAGAGCAGCCAACTGCTACAATAAATTCGAATCTTTTTCAAAAACTATGTGAATGTAAAGCATTTCCTACTACCGCATCAGCCGCCAACGTGGCATGTTTAACGAAGCACTAAAGGCGTTGAAAGGTTGGAGAATTCAAATCGTTTCTTGTCTTCTCACTCCAACAAACGCGGGGACTTTCTGTATACAGTGAAACCGGGCAAGCCGGTTTACGGGCTCCTTTAGCACTCCGAGTGAATTAGCCTCGACTATGTCGGCATAGAGTCCAAATTTTAGCCCCAAAACGCACCCCTCGAGGAAGTATCCCGAGGAGTCAATATACCTCGGGGCAGGGCAAGCATCGAAGAACATTATGGGAAAGCGGTAAGTTCCAGAAAGTGAGTGGTTAAAGGTGACAAAGTGCACAAAATAGTACAAGCCCGTACCGTGGCATTAAATGACTGTACTAATCATATCTCCTTGCATTAGTTACACATGTACTATGTTGGGATTCCCCCTCTTATATAAAGGGGACCCTTGTCATTTTGTAACATATATGATATTCAATATACAAAAGCTATAACATCCTCTGCCCTTTAAAACATTATCTCCAATTGTCTCATTAAATCATTGTTTCTCATTTATTGTGTTCTTGAGTTATTCTCCATTTATTGCTTATCATTGATCATAAATAGGACAACCTTAAGACCTTCAATATTTTTATATTATCGTCGATTTCCCTTAGCCAAGCTCCTCGAGCTCGACCTCGAGACCTGCCCGACCACCCTCGAGACTGGCCTCCTTGGAGCCTGGTTTGCTTAACTTAGTTCTTTTCGCACTAATTTCAATTTTCTTGCTTCATACTCATCATCTAATGCTTAAAAACCGGTATTAAAATAGATCATATATTTTTAGAACCACATAATTAAATATAATTGTAGTTACCATTTTCAAGGTAAACAGTTAGAATTGCCATCCGAATTGGAATTTTTCCACCCGGTATTCCATGTATCCATGTTGAGGAAATGTATTGGAGACCCTTCTCGGGTCTTCCCTATCAAAGATGTACAAGTTACAGAGGATCTATCATATGAAGAAGTGCCAGTGGCTATATTAGATCGACAAGTCCACAAGCTGAGAACAAAGGATGTAGCTTCCGTCAAAGTATTGTGGAGGAACAAGAACAGGGAAGAAATTACATGGGAAGCATAAGAGGAGATGAAGTATAAATACCCTTACTTGTTCTAGATTGAAGATAACGAGGATTTCGGGGGGATGCAGGACACATTAGAAGGTGAAATGGCTCTATGAGGTAACCAGTAGCTTGAGAATACTCTTACTTAATACAAAATGGTGATATACATATAATGTAATATCCATAATGCTTGGTATATCCTTGTGAGACTATACGTTGGGTTTAACTGCTTGCAAGTTTGGCTAGTATCCTTTTATAGGGGAAACTCGGCCGGAAATTACCGTTGGAATCCCCGATGAGTTAGGCTCCCCATAAACCCTTACATTCGAGGACGAATGTTTCTAAGGGAGGGAGGGTGTTACAACCCATATTCACATACGTTGTTTATGCCATAAGTTAGTCGACGAAAATCTTAGAAGATATTATCTTTGAGATGATAAGAAGTTAATCCTATTGGTCTTAAATGATACAAGAGTGTATAAGGGTGATTAACAAATATTAGAATTTAAACGAATCAAGGATGTTGTAACCCATATTTTTGGGTAAACCTAGGGGTGCTTAATATTCTCAAGAGGTTGTGTTTTAAGGTATTTGAATAATATAATATCCATATCATAAGTCTTGAAGTCAAACGAGTTATGAAACAAAAGTCGACAAAAAGTGTCGCAACTTATGTTCATAATTTTATTTAAACTTTAGGTCAAATGTTACTAAGATTTTCTACCAATTTACTTGGAATTACGGGGTGATATACCCACCAAATTAAATATCTATGAGTTTAGTTTCCAACTCATTAAACAATTTATCAATACAACATTGGAGTAGTGAGATATAGGCATTGTTGTGAGACTGCACAGGCTGCTAGATGACAAGTAGGTGTGTCACCTACTTGGTTAAATGAGAGCCTAAAAAGAGGCAATTTTGGGTCGGCCAAAGAGACATATAAAGTATTATATCCTGCAATATAACCCTCATTGTATATCACAAATAACCAGACATAAACCCCTGCAAACTTCCTCCCAAAAATTATCCACAAACCCTAATTGATTTTCTCTCTCTTTCAAGTTCTAATTGGGGGTAAAACCTAGAGTTTGAAGAACCAAGATAAGGGATGAATTATCCAAAAATTAAGGTAAGTTTAATTCTCTCTTTCATCCATTTTTTAATCTGTAAATTCATGGTAATTCATTCTATACTTGTAAGAACTCACGGGACAGTGATCGGAAGCTGCGAGTTCGAGTTATTCACTTGTAGCGGACTGTTTTGTGGACTGTTTTGTGTTGCTGTTGGGATGCATGTTTTACTACTGTTTTATGTATTTTATGAGGATAAAGGGTGTGGGGAAACACCATATATATGTAGGGTGGTGGGCTGGTCGTTCGTCGTAAAATTTCCGGGTCGTTTGACACTACTACGGTGGTCGTCTTATGCATGAAGTGATTAGGTTGTGTGGACTATTTTGGGAGGCTCAGTATGATTATTATTGATGTTGTTTGGGCTGTTTGGTGATTTTTTTGACTTTTTTTAAGTCATATATATAGGGTAGGTGTTGTCCGTTTCATCGTAAAATAGGTTGTGGTCGATACATAATAGTTATGACGCTTAAATGATATGATAGTGTTGTTTCTCTTATTGTAAACTAAGGAGTCGTGAACTTTGCATAGCTTGAGGTTGGGCAGTATATATACAAGGTATGTCAGTGTATCCCTTTCCTTCTTTTGCACGACTCCAACTGTACATAATGCAATGAACGAGCTTCCAAAGATACTTTACTCTTAGAAGCTAGCAGTACTTACATTGTTTCCCTTCTTATGGAACAATTGATGTTGAGATTGCTTCTCTTATTCTTATGTTATCAATATTATTGGTACTTCCTTATTCTTATAATATTCTTGATGAAGAGTTATTCCTAATAACATTTACGGAGAATATCGACCTTAGGTCACTCTAAAAGGTTCAGAATATGATTCCAATGAGTCCTACATGGATTATATATATATCTTACTCTACCTAGCCGCGATAGTCGGCCGGGTACGGCACCTATTGTGCAACCACTGAACATTTGGGTTTTATCAAGCTCCACGTGGCCGAGTACGTTTTACCAAGCCTATTACGGCCGGGTACGATATGATGATGATGTTTCCCACAGAGGCACATGTTTTAAAAGAATATGTATATATATGTACGTATCCAGATGTTAGAGGTTTTATATACTCTATCCCCCTTTACATTATTGTTCTTACTTATGCTTTACTGCCTTACATACTCAGTACTTTATTCGTACTGATGTCCTTTTTATTTGTGGACGCTGCATGTCATGTTGCAGGTCCTGATAGACAGGTAGACCCAGCTCCCCCACCACAGTACGCTTCCCAGTTCAACGTTTATTGGCAAGATCCTTTCTCCGAACTTGCCATGGTCTTGGTGTGCATTTTTGTTATAGATATTACAGGTATGTCGGGGCACTGTTCCGGCAATGTTGTATAGTCTTTCATGGCAGCGTTGTATCTTGTACCTTATATGTAGTTTCTTAGTAGTCTTGTCATCCCATGTGATGTATGTTCATTACATTATCTTTCATTTTTTATTGTTCATGATCCATATATATCATTTATATTGATCTCGTCGGCCCTTAAAGATAATAAAGAAGGTTAGATAAAATGTACGTTGGTGCTCAGCAAGTATGGCCCGGGTGCTAGTCATGATCCTCCAGTTTGGGTTGTGACAAATTTAATGTTCCTCTCCTTTCTACTATTACACCATTTATTGAAAGGTTGTTTAGTCTTATACACTAGTACTATTCCATGTGTACTAACGTCCCTTTTGTCGGGGACGCTGCATCTTTAATAAATGCAGGTAGTTCCGCAGCAGGCGGCATCGATCAGTGATAGTGATACACCCTCTTCTCAGCTAACTTGGTGAGCCCCACTTCATATCGAGGTCTTGTGTCTTTTACTTCATGTATATAGTGTTTTGAGGTATAGTCGGGGCCTTGTTGCCGGTACTATCATAATACTCTTTTGTGTCAATTAGAGGCTCTGTAGACATAGTGTGGGTTGTATTTTCGTTTGGGTAAGTTAAACTAGAATGTTGTACCTGTAACACATGTTTCCACTTCTAATCTACGAATGTGTAATATATTTTGGACATCGTGAATGAAGTAACTAATGGTAATGAAATTTGTTTTACATGAAATTCTCTCAGTCTAACTGATGGTATACATCTTCACTTTATTCATGGATGAGTAAGCTTGTTTGACTTGGATATTTCGGTTGAGCCCTAGTTGCGATCCCCAAGGTCAGGACGTGACACCTAACTACCCCAACCAAACTATCATGAAAAGGTAGTTCTATATTATCTTCAGTCACACCTTCCTCTTATTTATCTTCGTCACCTTTTTCACCCTCATATTCCCCATCTATAATCCTCCTAACTACCCCAACCAAACCATCATTAGTAGTTCTACATCATCTTCACTCGTTCCTCCCTCTTCTTTCTCTTACTCATTTTTTTCACTCTCACATCCTCCATCTTCTCTCAAAAGAATATTTCTTCTTTTTGGGAATTCATGCGTCATATGACCTCTTCCATGACATTTGTGACATTGGATGGAACTAGAAGGTTTA
Source organism: Nicotiana knightiana (assembly GCA_005239525.1). Classification (NCBI taxonomy): domain Eukaryota; kingdom Viridiplantae; phylum Streptophyta; class Magnoliopsida; order Solanales; family Solanaceae; genus Nicotiana; species Nicotiana knightiana. Next base: position 26,113 of record ML415285.1, read on the forward strand.
GAAGATTTAGAGTTGAAAGTTTTACCTCCCTCTTTCTCATCAGTTTTACCTTTCCCTGTGTCTTCTAGAGGTTTAGAAATCACTTCTTTTTTGGCCATGGTTTCTTGGAGTTGGTGTTTGGCTGACTTCTCCAAAAGCTAGCTTGCTGCCATCTTTTACTTTGCTTTCTATTTTTACAGCCAAATTTACTAACTCATCTATATTTATGTATTTGTATCTCTACTACATCAACTATTTCTTTATTCAAACCATTAAGAAATCTAGCCATATTGGCCTCTTCTTATTCCATACAATTAGCTTGGATCATAGTCATATCCATAGCTTTAAAATATTTATCAGCAATCATGGTTCCTTTATTCAAGGTTTGAATTTGTAGTTGCAGGCCTCTTTTAAAGTGGGAAGGCACAAACCTCTTCATCATGAATCTTTTCATCTCGGTCCAAGTAGTAATGAGTGATTCTTCATCTTTTTGTTTGTCATTTGTAAGATTTTTCCACCGAATAGCAGCATAATCAGAAAATTCAACAACAAAAACAAGCTTAACCTTCTTACTTTTAGAATAGTTGTGACGGTCAAATATGGCCTCAACTTTCCGCTCCCAATCAAGGTACAAGTATGGATCTCATGTGACCTTGAAAGTTGGCATCTTCAGCTTTACACTACTAATATCATCCTCTTCTTCTCTATCTCCTTGTCACCTCATATCCCTTCCCACCATATCTAGCTTGACATCAAGATCATCTATAGGGTTTTCTTGATTTACAATGGGGCCATGGGTATGTTTCTTCCATTATGAGGCCTCGGATTACTTCAAGGTTGTAATCAATCGATTTCCCATCCTAAGTGAGTTATTGTCTCATTTTGTTCAGCAATAGTATCCCCTATTGTAACAACCCAATCGTTCATTTTGTGTATTTGGGCCTCGTTTTCCCCTTTGGTGCTCCCCGTATGTGTATTTTTTGTTATGTGACTTGGGGGATGATTGGTTTGGTTTCGGAAAGGTTTTGGATTGAAATGGAATACTTAATTCCAACAAATATTAAGTTATAAGAGTTGATTGTTATTTGACTTTTGTGTAAGTAACCCCGGAATGGTTATTTGATGGTTCGTTAGGTTTGTATGGTGATTTTGGACTTAGGCGTATGTCCGAATTTGGATTTGGAGTTTCCTAGGTTGATTTGGTTCTTTTTGGTAAAAGTTGAAATTTGAAGGGTTAGAAGTTCATAAGTTTGACGGAAGAGTTAACTTTGAGGCTATCATGTTCAGATTGTTGTTCAGGGAGTTGGAATATGTTCATTATATTATTTGGGACATGTGTGCAGAATTTGAAGTTATTTCGAGTTGGCTAGATGTGGTTCGGCATGAGTTGTTTGAAAGTTAATTAGTTCATTAGGCTTGAAATAAGGTGCGATTCATAGTATTTATGTTATTTTGTCTGATTAGGAGCCTCAAGAAGGTCTGCCTTATGTTGTAGACTTGTTAGTATGTTTGGACAGGTCCCGAGGGCCTCGGGTGTGTTTCAGATGGGTTTCAAAACATTCTTCTCGTGTTTGGATTTGCTGGTTTTCTAGTGTTGGTGCCTACATCTCAATCGCGGAAGTAGTCACGCAATCACGAAGTGTAACTTGGTAGCTGGTGATATTCTTCTTTGCATTCGCATATTGGAGGTCCCGATCGCGGGCTGTTGGGGAGTTGAAGCTTCCTGTTCCCGACAGGGGATCGCTTTCGCCTAGCTTTGTGTTAGGCTAGGGAAGGTATGTGGTTTAGCCTTTGGATTTGCAGAAGACCACCGGGTTCATGTAGGCCTGGGTGCTGGTGAAGCGTGAAGGCGGCCCCTATAGAGTCATCCGGTGGCAGTTGAGGTTTTGTTCTTCATAATCGCAAAGCAGTACCCGCAATAGTGAAGGTTATAACTGGGCAGATATTTTAAGTTTTTATTTCTGACTTTGAGCCCATTTTATCATATTATAAGATTGGCAGACTGGATTGAGGCAATTTTCTAGGAAATTTTCACTACTTGGATTGCGGTAAGTGTTCTTGACTCATATTTAATTATTATTCATGATTCAATCCTTTAATTTGGCATTTTATTGGTTAATCTAAGTGAGAAAAGTTAAGAGTTTTGGAAAAACTTTTCTAAAATGAAAAAATAGAGATTTGAACCCCGATTCAAAGTCGGACTTGGATGAAACTTGTATGGTTGGACTCGTATTCGAATGAGTGTTCAGGATTTGTGACTTTTGTGGGATCCGGGAGGAAATCTTGAGTTGATTTTTTGATATTTTATAAAGATTGGAGCTTTATTAATTGGAATTGAATTTTATAGTCATGTTTGATGTTGTTGAGTTGTTTTTTGCTATATTTGACCCATTCGAGGGCCGATTCGAGGGGCAACGGCTTTGTAGAGTTTAGATTTGGCTTGTTTGAGGTAAGTATCTTGTCTAACCTTGTGTGGGGGAATACCCCTTAATATTTGGCTTTAATTGTTTATTCTTGTTATGTCAGAAGCGATGTATACATAAGGTGACGAGTGTGTACGCAGATGCTATGTGTGGCTTCTGACTGGATTAGACCGTAGACTATTAATATACCTTAATTTGATGATCTACTTTTTATGAAATATGCTTAAATCACTTTGTGACTATATGATCATGTTTTGTCTATTTGACTTAGCCATAGTCATGCTTTATGTATTGAACACCCATCTGTATTTTTATGTTATTGTAATGTCCTAGTGCACTTCGTTGATAAGTTGTGAGATTATGGCTTTGATGAAACTTTGGTATTATTATTTTGTGATATTGTGGCACATGTGGACATATTGAGGAAGTTATTGGGGTTGTCAGCATGAGGTTTTTACTGTGCGATTATAATTATTGTTGTGCACGTGGGGAAAATTAAGGGTGGCGTTTTCTCGGGTTGTCCGCTTGGCAAAATAAGGGTGGTGATATGCGTATGGGGAAAAATAAGGAGGGAATTTTATTATTATGTGAACATGAAATGAAATTAGGGTGGCATTGTTGATGACGTTCTATGATGATTTGGGGGTATATTTCTTGATGTTATTAATGTGTTACAACGGTGCTGATATTTTGATCGCATACATATTTTCTTAAAATTACGTATCATATATTTTTTAATGAGTTCTTAGTGGAATTTGACATGTTATCCTATGACTTCACTTCAATTTGATGATTTGTTGACAAATATGGGTTTTTTCAACATTAAGTTGTTATCACATGTTCTACGACATGGTTGATATTGTTTTCCCTTGCATATTCCGTTGGTAGTTATTGATATATTGCACGGATTATTGACTAGTGAGTATCGTATATCTTGATCCTTATCATTAGCTCACCGAGTTTAGTATTGATACTTACTAGGTACCAAATATGGTGTACTCATACTACATTTCTGCACATTTTTGTGCAGATCCGGGTGTTGGAGGCAAAAGATCTTGAGAGTGAGAGCTTGCATCATACGTGAGGATTCAGGATAGAGTTGCATGTTATCGCAGTACCTTGGAGTCTAATCCTATATGTTGATTCAGTTGATTTTACATTCGAACAATAGTATATTTTAATTATTCGGTATGTATTCAGTTAGAGCTCATGATGTATAATTATACAATAATTAATTAGACAGAGTATTCACATACGGGTTCCAGGCTCGATATTTGAGGCCCTTTAGCACCAAGCTATCCTGAATTCTTGAATGTGTCAGTTTATTTTACATGTTAGTTTTATAATTTTATATGTTTGTTTGTAAATTAAATAAATAATTTTTATAATTATACAAGATTTAATTTGACAGAGTATTCACATATGGGTTCCAGCCTCGATATTTGAGGGCCAGTAGCACCAAGCTATCTTTAATTCTTGTATGTGTTAGTTTTATTATTTTACATTTTAGTTTTATAATTTTATATGTTTTTTTGTAAATTAAATAATTAAGTTTTGTAAATTGGACAGAGTTTGTGTTTGATCTATCGGTATAAGAGATACTTAAGCTACAGGGATACTACGCCAAAAGGCTCTACATTTTACTACGCTAAAAGGGCACTATATTACTAGTCTTTAAGCAAATAAATTATCTAAACTAGATAAAAACAACAAATACATTTTAATCACAAAACATTCATGAAAATACATATAAAATAGTAAAAGTAATTTATTAACATTTTTATTAACAAGTAATAATGATTTCTCAATTTTCACATATTTATTTAGAACACTAATATCTTATTACAGATAAAAATAACATACCAGTTTAATCGGAAAAAAAACACAAAACAACATGGAACACATTAAAACAGCTAATATGCATTATTTATACGAGTTTCGACATAAACTAAATTGGAATACCTCGATTTATGTTTTTCGAAAAGTATAATTGAAAATTTGAGTCTTGAAAAAGCAATCCACAACAATAGAAGGCTTGGCTAAGATGTAGGACCAACACTCTTTACTTTTTGTGGGACGGGTGGGGTCCAATCGAGTTATTTATCGAGTTAAAGGGGGGCGCTGAACTTTTTAGAAAAAACAGGGGGGGAGTTGGGAGCTTCTGTTTTTTAACGTGGGGGAAAGGGAAGGGGACGACTACTTATGTATGTATAGCGCGGTTTATAAAAGCGCAATACATATAGCACTTTTATAAACTGCGCTATACATACCTATCTTATCAGCTTCCAGGTATATCGCGTTTCCTAAAGGCGTTTTATATATAACGCGCTTTTAAAGAGCGCTATACCTTAACGTCCAAAATGGACATTAAAGTATAGCGCTCTTTCAAAGAGCGTTATATGTAAAAATGTCACTCTTTTTTTACACTTATTTCGGTCACACTTGTCCAAAAGAACTACACTTTGGTTCTGGGCTGCCAAAAATTTAGGTGTTTGGCCAAGCTTTTAGAAGTAAAAAAATTTTGAGGAGAAGCAAAAGCACTTTTTGAGAAGCTTCTCTTCAAAAGAACTTTATGAGAAGCACTTTTGAGAAAAATACACTTAGTAACAGTTTTCAAAAGCTTGGCCAAACACTAATTACTGCTCAAAGGTATTTTTCAAATTAATTAACCAAACACAAAACGATTGTAACAACCAGACCGGTCGTTTTGAGAATATAAGTTTCTTTTGGTGGCACAAGGTCTTGAACAGATTCACATTGTGTATATAGCCCTACGTGTATAGTTGGATTCAGTTACCGGATGATTCGGAGTCGATTTGGAAGAAGGATTTTTGTTTTGGAAGCTTAAGCGGTGAGTATTTGACCGTAATTTTTACATAGGTGTAAACGGCTCCGGAATAAGTTTTGGATGATGCCAGTAACTTCGTATGGTGATTTTGGGTGTAGGCGTGCGTCCGAATCTGGATTTGGAGGTCCTGGTAGAATTAGGCTTGAATTTGCAAAATTGAAAATTTGGCGATTTCCGGTTGGCAGTGTAAAAATTTGATATCGGGGTCGGAATGGAATTTCAGAAGTTGGAATAGGTTCATAGCATTATTTGGGATGTGTGTGCAACATTTCAGGTCATTCAGATGTGTTTTGATATGTTTCGGCACGAGTTTAGAAGTTTGAAGATTTGGAAGTTCATAAGCTCGATTCATGGTGTGAATCGTAGTTTCGTCATGTTTTAATGTTATTTAACACCTCGAGCAAGCCTGGGTTAGGTTATATGACTTGTTTGTGTGTTTAGACGGGGTCCTGGGAGTCTCGGGGGTTTTCCAGATGGGCTACGGGTCATTTTTTCCTATTTTTCAACTGTTGTTCTGGTATCTGATGTTCCCTTCCGCGATCGCGTAGTTCCAGTTGTGATCGCGTATGTAAAGTCGACCAGCCATATTTTTCTTCTTCGCGTTCGCGTAGGTGGGTCTGTGATCACGATTATATGATTTCTCCTGCAATGCGTTCGCATCTAAATGTCCGCGATGTAATTTCTTCTTCGCGTTTGCGTCTCCTGTTTCACGATCGCATAATAGAAAGCATGGCCTTGAGCACTGGTACTCATTACTCTTTGCATTCGCAAGTTTTCCTATGCGTTCTGTGGGCTTCCACCTTTCCTCTTCCGCGTTCGCAAGCTAGTCTTCTCGTTCAGGAAGTACAACCTGGGCAGCCTTCCTTTTTCTTCTTCGCGATCGCATGTGACTTTCCGCGATCGCGATTCGTTAAACGCCTGGGCAGAATATAAATCTTCAAATCGAGGGTTAGGCCATTTTTTTATCATATTTTGACTTGTAGAGCTCGGTTTTTGGCGATTCTTGGTGGGTTTTCAAGCAATTCAATTGGGTAAGTGTTCTTCACTTAGAATCAAATATATTCCATCATTTAATCTTTTTTTTATCATCTAAATTGTGTTTTTAGTTGGGGAAATGTTGGTTTTTGAAGAAATTCCCAAAAAACGAAATTTCATGATTTGAGGGATGAAATGGTATCGGAACTTGGTAATTTTTATATGGTTGAACTCATTTTGGAATGGGTGTTGGGATTTTATAAAATTGGTCGGGTTCCGAGGTGCGGTCCTGGGAGTCGATTTTTAGATTTTTGTAAAGATCGAAATTTTATTATTCTGAATAGTTCCTTATAAGTTTTATGTGTGTTTTGAAGTTGTTCTAGTTGGTGTTGAGCCGTCCGGCGGCCTTTTCACCCGAGAAGTCCATTTTAGAGTACCGGGTTGTCATCTTTGAGGTAAGTATCTTGCCTAACCTTGTGTGGAGGAATTACCCCTTAGGATTTGAGTCTTCTATGTTGATTGCAGTCCGTGTACACGAGGTGATGAGTGCGTGCTCGGACCTATTTGTGGAAAGTTGGCCCTTTAGGAACCTTAGGTCCTTATATTCGCCAAGTATGAATTGTTCTTGACATGATTGAGTTCCAAATTTCTAGTTTCATACTTGCTTAATATAGGATTTCTTACTTTTGGATATAATCTTATTGCCTATTTGACCTTAATTGACTTGTCTGAAGATTTTATTCCTTTCACTGTCATGCTATGTCTTTTTAACTGCCTATCTCTAATTGCAATTATATTCATCACATCCTATAATTGTTTGGTCTTAACAAGGGTTTATTATTACTTTCATGCTGCTTGTCCTTAAGTGAAATTGTTGAATACCCTTGAAACAGCCCGACCTTAAAGGAAGTTTGGATAGACTATACCTTAGTTGACTTGCCCGTACATAGAGGTATCGGATTCGTGTTGATTTCTTGTGTTAACCCGGGCATTTAGGTACGACTGTTATATGCTATTTTCCTTCCTTGTTGAGCGGTTCTTAATATGTCTAGATTTTCTTATTATGTTTATTCCTCGTGGACTAGTTTTGCCTATCTTGTGATCGAAGGTTCTTGAGTTGATGTATTTATTTTATATTGAACTGTTGCCATTGTTGTTGTTGTACTTGTTGTGGTGATGCACAAGGTTTCTGCCGTGCGGTTGTTGATATGGGTATTTGCACGAGGTTTCTGCCATAACGTGTTTACTATTGATATTGCACATGCAGCGTGATAAGGCGGGATATGTCACGACCCAAATTCCCGATCCACAGGATCGTGATGGCGCCAAACACAATACTTGCTAGGCAAGCCGATGTTAGAAATTTGTTAACCATTTCCATTTTAAAGTTCACTTACACATAATAGAACAAATTAAAAGTAAATATTGCATCTAGAAATTTCCAATAAATGATTCCATGAATAATAATAATAACCGAACCTCAAACTAAATTTATATAACCATAAGTCTACCCAGGGTCTGGTGTCACAATTCACGAACTACTAAGAATACTACAAATAATAGGCTGAACGAAATAATGTAACTGTTTCGAATATAATAAAAATAGTATCTAAAGAACTAAGAGAAGACTCTAGGAATCTGCGGACGCCGGCAGATCTACCTCGCGTCTCCGAACGATGAATGCGGGCTAGTAAAAATTTCCTAACGCTGTCCGATACCTGGATCTGCACAAAAGAGTGCAGAGTGTAGTATCAGTACAACCGACCCCATGTACTGAGTAAGTGCCGAGCCTAACCTCAACGAAGTAGTGACGAGGCTAAGGCGGGGCATTTACAATATAACCTATGAACAATATAATATTACGCAAAAAGGAAATTCTAAAATAAACAAACAATAAGTGTAGCAACAATTTAAAATAACTCAGTCACCTTTTCCAGGTCTCAGCTATAACCAATTCTCACGTGTGTTTCCAAATTTCCAAACTTTGACTTAAAAATAAAAGTAGTGCAAAATATGAAAAATAGTGAAGTAAATCAGTAAGTTCTTAAATCTTTGTTTTCTTTGAAAATCAGTAAAATAAAAGTGTCCTCGCTTATTACTCCTTGTTGCGGAGTGCAACCTGCTCCCACCTGTCCACCCTTATTGCTCCTCCCTATATATATACCACCCTTATTGCTCCTGTTGCAACGTGCAACCCGATCCCACCTGTCCACCCTTATTACTCCTTGTTGCGGCGTGCAACCCGCTCCCACCAGACGTATCATATCAGTTTATTTATGAAAACTCGCACAATTCAGGCCAAGCCTTTCACAACATTTTGTCTCAACAAATATAAACAAGAAACTGTGTTTTCTGATAAACTTCATCAATATCATCTCAAAATGAAACCAACAGGAATACACATATTTCATAGAACAATGTCAACCCGCTCAACCTTTATGTACCACAATGAACCCAAGGGAACAGCCAACACTTTCCAAAAATAATTGAACCAAGACTTATCAACAAGTTAACAAAGCGAAGTAGTCATAGAAACATCAATGAGCATAAAACAATTAAATCATGAATCAAATAAATTGGAAACGGGGAAGGAAAAATGTTTATCAGATAATTTGGGGGTGCATAGATACTCGTCACCTCACTTATACACCACACACATGCAAATTCACATAGCAATTAAGTTGGTGATTCCTATTCCCTCAAGTCAAGGTTAAACCAAGCACTTACCTCAAATTCACAGGCCGCTCACTGCTCAATTATAGCTTTTCCTTTTGAATTCACCTCCAATACACTCGAATCTAACCATAATTAACTTAATATCATTAATTAAGGCTAAAGTAAGTAACTTTACTGAAAATTAGAATTATTCCTAAGTTTTCTCAAAAAAAGTAAAAACTTGACCCCGGGCCCACTTGGTCCATACTTGGGGTTCGGACCAAATTACGTTTACCCATTCACCCCCGAACCCGAATATGCAATTAGTTTCGAAATCCGACCTCAATTCGAGGTCAAAATCCCATTTTTACAAAATTTCCTAATTCTATCCAAACCCTCAATTTTTACCATGAAAATCCTTGATTTTTAATTTAAAAGTGATGAAAAATATTGGTTAATTGAAAGAGTAGAGTTTAGAATTGATTACCAACACTTTGGGGATGAACTTTGGTGAAGAAAATCGTCCTTACGGCTGGGTAGTTCGAAAAATATGAAGAAAAAGGGTTCTGTCCGTGTTTAAAATTGAATTTATATACCTGGGCAGGCCTTCATCGCGTTCGCATTTGCGTGGTCCTGCCCGCGTTTGCATAGAGTTGAGGCATCAGGCTTCCGCGTTTGCATAGAGTTGAGGCATCAGGCTTCCGCGTTCGCGACCATGGGGCCGCATTTGCGTAGAACAAATGAGGCTCCTCCCCCCATGCCCAATTAACCAACCGAGTTAGCGACGGCCCAACCGCGTTCGCGTAGGGGTCTTCCCCCCAGCCCATCGCGTTCGCGTGAAGGGTCCCGCATTCGCACTGAAAAAAAAGGCCATGTCCAATATTACTCTACGCGTTCGCGACTGGGTAATTCTAAGGCGAAGAAGAAAAGACTGGCCACCAGAAAACAACAAAAACCAGGAAATTTTCTAAGTATAAAACATCTCGTGGCCTATCTCAAACTCACCCGAGCCCTCGGGGCTCCAAACCAAACATGCACACAAGTATAAAAACATCATACGGACTTGCTTGTGCGATCAAATCATAAAAGATGNCGACTGGGTAATTCTAAGGCGAAGAAGAAAAGACTGGCCACCAGAAAACAACAAAAACCAGGAAATTTTCTAAGTATAAAACATCTCGTGGCCTATCTCAAACTCACCCGAGCCCTCGGGGCTCCAAACCAAACATGCACACAAGTATAAAAACATCATACGGACTTGCTTGTGCGATCAAATCATAAAAATAACATGTAAAACTATGAATTAAACCTCAAAACTCATCATTTTTCTCAAGAGCACTTAAAGTTCACTATTTCCCAACCGGATGTCCGAATCGCGTCAAATAAACTCCGTTTCTCACCAAATTTTACAGATAGTATTCAAATACTATAAAAAATCTGTACCGGGCTCCAGAACTAAGATACGGGCCCGATACAAATGGTTTCAAACATTAATTCTTCTCTTTATTTCATTAATAATTCAGCAAAACAATTTCTTTCAAAAATTGATTTCTAAGGCTTGGTACCTCAGAATTCTATTCCGGGCATACGCCCAAGTTCCATATTTTACTGCAGACCTCCCCGGATCGTTAGAACACAAATCCGGCTCCGTTTACTCAAAATTTTGACCAAAGTCAACTATAATCAAACTTTAACACTAGAAATTACTATTTCTCCTATTTTCACATAAAAGCTTTCTCGTTTCATTCCCAGACTGCACACGCAAATCGAGGTATTTAAAATTAATATTTTTATGGTTAATAAGCCTAGAACGAAGTCTTAATTCATAAAATGACCCCTTGGGTCATCACAATCTCCACCTCTAAAGCAAACGTTCGTCCTCGAACGGACATAGAAAATTACCTGAATTGGCGGACAAGTGTGGATATCTACTCTGCATGTCCGACTCGGACTCCCAAGTAGCTTCCTTAATGGGCTGACCTTTCCACTGCACTCGAACTAAAGGATAGCTCTTAGACCTCAACTGACGAACCTGCCGGTCTAAATGGCTACCGGCTCCTCCTCATAAGTCAAGTCTTTGTCCAATTGGACAAAGTTGAATTCTAACATGTGGGACGGGTCACCATGATATTTCCGGAACATAGACACGTGGAATACCGGATGAACTAAGGATAACCCTAGAGGCAACGCAAGTCTATAGACTACCTCCCCCACTCTATCAAGAATCTCAAAAGGTCCGATACACCTAGGATTCAACTTACCCTTCTTCCCAAATCTTATAACACCCTTCATGGGCGATACCCGAAGTAATACTCTCTCTCCAACAATAAATGCCACATCCCGAACCTTACGATCGGCGTAACTCGTTTTCCTAGAGTAAGTTGCACAAAGTCGATCCTGTATAATCTTGACCTTATCTAAGGCCTCTTTAACTAAGTATGTACCCAATAACCGAGCCTCTCCCGGCTCAAACCATCCAACTGGCAATCTACATCGCCTATCATATAATGCCTCATAGGGAGCCATTTGAATGCTTGACTGATAACTATTATTGTAGGCAAACTCCGCTAATGGCAATAATTGATCCCAAAAACCTCCAAAGTCAATAATACAAGCGCAGAGCATATCCTCTAGAATCTGAATAGTACGCTCGGACTGTCCATCCGTCTGAGGATGAAATATTGTGCTCAGCTCAACTCGGGTACCCAACTCTCACTAGACTGCCCTCCAAAAGTGTGAGGTAAACTGCGTACCGCAATCAGAAATGATAGACACGGGCACTCAGTGAATGAGAACAATCTCTCGAACATATATCTCTGCCAACCGCTCCGAAGTGTAAGTACTTGCTACTGGAATGAAATGTGTTGATTTAGTCAACCTATCTACAATAACCCAAACGGTGTCAAACTTCCTCTGAGTCTGTGGGAGTCCAACAACGAAGTCCATAGTGATAAGCTCCCACTTCCACTCAGGAATCTCTATCTGCTGAAGTAAACCACCAGCTCTCTGATGCTCATATTTCACCTGTTGGAAATTCAAACAACGAGCCACATAAGCAACAATATCCTTTTTCATCTTTCTCCACCAGTAGTGTTGTCGCAGGTCCTGGTACATCTTGGCAGCACCCTTTCAAGAATCAACTCAAGAAGGCCATCAACATTAGGCACACATAAACGACCCTGTATCCTCAAAACACCATCATTTCCAACTGTAACCTTCTTGGAACCACTGTGCCGAACTGTGTCCCTAAGGACCATCAAGTGCGGGTCATCATCCTACCTATCTCTGATACGCTCGAATAAGGAAGACCGAGCAACTGTACAAGTTAGAACATGGCTGGGTGAAATGTCCAACCTCACGAACTGATTAGCCAATGTCTGAATATCTGAAGCTAACGGTCTCTCACCTTCTGGAATACATGCAAGGCTGCCCATACTTACTTCTTTCCTACTCAATGCATCGGCCACCACATTGGACTTTCCCGGATGATACAATATAGTGATGTCATAATCCTTCAATAACTCTAACCATCTCATCTGTCTCAAATTAAAATCCTTTTTCTTGAACAAGTATTGGAGGCTACGATGATCCGTGTAAACCTCACATGGCACGTCATAAAGATAGTGCCTCCATATTTTCAATGCATGAGCAATGGCTGCCAACTCTAAGTCATGGACAGGATAATTCTTCTCATCAATCTTTAACTGTCGAGACGCATATGCTATCACCCTATCCTCTTGCGGCAATACCGCTCCCAACCCAACACGGGAAGCATCACAGTATGCCATGACGGATCCTGAACCTGATGGTAACACCAATACCGGTGCTAAAGTCAAGGTTGTCTTGAGCTTAGAAAAGCTCGCCTCACCATAAATGGGGGACCCTTCTGAGTCAATCTCGTCATCGGGGCTACTATAGACGAGAACCCCTCCACAAAACGACGGTAGTATCTCGCCAAACCCAAGAAGCTCTTGATTTTCGTGGCTGAAGTGGGTCTAGGACAGTTCTTGACTGCCTCTATCTTCTTAGAATCTACCTGAATACATGTTGCTTATATGATGTGACCCAAGAAAGCTACTGAATCTAACCAGAATTCACACTTTGATTATCCCTCAAAGTCTGGAGTGCTATATGGAAGTGTTGTTCATGCTCCTCCCGACTGCTGGAGTATATAATAATATCATCAATGAACATAATTATGAAGAAATCCTGATAAAGCTTGAAAACTCGATTCATCAAATCCATAAAGGCTGATGGGGCATTAGTCAATCCAAAAGACATCACCAAAAATTCGTAGTGCCCATACCTTGTCCGAAAGGTTTTTTTAGGAACATCGGACTCCCTAATCTTCAACTGATGGTAGCCCGATATCAAATCAAATTTTGAAAACACGCTGGCACCCTGAAGCTGATCAATAAATCATCAATTCTCGGCACCGAATACTTATTCTCTATAGTAACTTTTTTCAACTGCCGATAATCTATACACATTCTCATCGATCCATCCTTCTTCTTTACAAATAAAATCAGTGCACCCCAGGGCGAGACACTAGGCCTGACGAAACCTTTATCAAGCAGGTCTTGTAATCGTTCTTTCAATTTTTCAATTCTGATGGGGCCATCCGGTATGGAGGAATAGAAATAGGTTGAGTGCCCAGAGCAACATCAATACAAAAATTGATATCCCTGTCGGGTGGCATCCCCGGCAGGTCTGTAGGAAACACTTCGGGAAACTCCCGAACAATAGGCATTGACTCTATTGAAGAAATTTCGGCATCAGAATCACGGATATGATCCAAATAAGACAAACATACTTTCTCAACCATGCGACGAGCCTTGGTGTAAGAAATCACTCTGCTGGGAGAATGACCAAGAGACCCTTTCCATTCTAACCCAGGCAATCCCGGCAAAGCTAAAGTAACTCTCTTGGTGTGACAGTCCAAAATGGCATAATAAGGTGACAACCAATCAATGCCCAATATGACATCAAAATTGACCATGTCAAGAAGCAAAAGGTCTACACTAGTTTCAAGACCCTCAATAATGACTACGCAAGAACGATATACATAATCTATAACAATAGCATCCCTCATCAGCGTAGACACATAAATAGGGACACTCAAAGAATTGCGGGGCACATCCAATTACGAGGCAAAATAGGATGACATATAATATAAGTAGACCCCGGATCAAACAAAACTGAAGCATCTTTATTACAAACTGAAATGGTACCTGTGATAACTGCATCGGAGAACTCCACCTCAGGTCTGGATGGAAATGCATATAATCGGGGCTGGGGCCCACTACCCAAAACTGCATCACCACGAGGACCCCTGACAGGTGGTCTTCCACCTCTAACGGGCTGGCCACCACCTCTAGCGGGTTGGACTCCACCTCTAGCATGCTGACCTCCACCTCTAACATTTTGACCTCTACCTCTGACTACCTGACCCCTACCCCTGGCTGGTTGGGCAGGTGGTGCTGAAGCTGGTGCCAGAACTATAGCACGAGAATTCTGGTACTGAGGCTGACTACCCATAAATTTTAGACAAGATATTTGAATGTGACCATACTCACCACACTCATAACAACCATCCTGATATTGAGGCTGACCCTGACGAACCAGTTGGCCACGATAATAACTCTGAAGACGAGGTGCTCTGATCGGGGTTGACTGATCAAAATAAGGCAAGTAAGAGCCACGACCACCTGAAGCACCATGGGACGTCTGAAGTGCTGAATTAAATGGCCTGGAAGAATGGCCTCTACCCTGAGTATCTCCGCCTCCAGACGAGGCACCACTGAATCTACCGGAATAGCGAGGTCTCTTGTCTGACCCCTGACCTCCCATCCCGAGATCCGTCTCAACTCTCCTGGCCACATTGGCTGCATCCTGAAATGATATCTCTGTCCCTATCTCCTTAGCCATCTTCAACCTGATGGGCTGGGCAAGGCCCTCAATAAATCTCCTAACCCTCTCTCTCTCAGTAGGTAACAAAATAATAGCATGTCGAGCCAAATCCACAAAATGATTCTCATATTGGGTAGCTGTCATGCCGCCTTGATGAAGGCGCTCAAATTGACGACGCTTCTCTTCTTTGGTAGTGATAGGAAAATATTTCTCCAAAAAGAGGTGAGAAAACTGATCCCAAGTCAGAGCAGGCGACCCAAGTAGTCTAGTCAACAAATAATCCCTCCACCATTTCCTGGCGAAACCAGTCATCTGAAACGCAGCGAAGTCCACCCCATTGGTATCTAAAATACCCATAATACGAAGAACCTCGTGACAACTGTCCAGATATTCCTGAGGATCCTCTGAAGTAGCACCACTGAAGTGAACAGGGAAAAGCTTAATTAACCTGTCCAATCTCCACAAAACATTAGTGGACATAGCTGCCCCATCAACGGGCGGTGCTGGAGCAATTGGCTGAATTACCCAACTGGATTGGCTACTGGGGTCTGAACCTGAGGAGTGGTCTGATTAGGTGTGTGGGTAACAGGATTCTGGACCCTTCCTCCAGCCTGAGATGTGTCTGCTACAACGGGGAATGTGCCAGTCTGGGCCACACTCTCTATAATACCCACTAAACAGACCAAAGCGTCCTGAAGTACCGGGGTAGCAATAAACCCCTCTAGAACCTGAGCTGGTCTAGTTGGGATGGTCTGGGCTGGAGCCCTCCCCCCCCCCCCATCAATCTCAATATGGGGATCCACAGCTGGGGCTACAGTATGAGCAATGGGCTAAGTCCTGCCCCTGCCTCGGCCTCTTCCCCTAATAGGAGCTGATGTTGCTGGAAGACCGAGTTGTTGGTTAGCGGAAGAAGAAGCACATGTTCTCTCCATCTATGAGAGAGTAGAAGAGTTCGATCAGTATTTGAGATACCAAGAATCGCACGACAGAATAGAAATAAAAACTGAGTTTGTTCCTAACTTCATAGCCTCTGTAATATAAGTACATACGTCTCTGTACCGATCCCTCAAATTCTATCAAGCTTGTTCGTGAATTGCGAGACCAATGCAACCTAGTGCTCTGACACCAACTTGTCACGAACCAAATTCCCAACCTGCGGGATCGTGATGGCGCCTAACACAATACTTGCTAGGCAAGCCGATGTTAGAAATTTATTAACCATTTCCTTTTTAAAGTTCACTTACACATAATAGAACAAATTAAAAGTAAATGTTGCATCTATAAATTTCCAATAAATGATTCCATGAATAATAATAATAATAACCGAACCTCGAACTAAATTTATATAACCATAAGTCTACCCAGGGTCTGGTGTCAAAATTCACGAACTACTTAGAATACTACAAATAATAGGCTGAAAGAAATAATGTAACTATTTCGAATATAATAAAAATAGTATCTAAAGAACTAAGAGAAGACTCCAGGAATCTGCGGTCGCTGGAAGATCTACCTCGTGTCTCCGAATGATAAATGCGGGCTACTAAAAATCTCCTAACGTTGTGCGGTACCTGGATCTGCACAAAAGAGTGTAGAGTGTAGTATCAGAACAACCGACCCCATGTACTGAGTAAGTGTCGACCCTATATAACTTATGAACATTATAAAATAAAGCAAAAGGGAAATTCTAAAATAAACAAACAATAACTATAACAACAATTTAAAATAACTCAGTCACCTATTCCAGGTCTCAGCTATAACCAATTCTCACGTAAGTTTCCAAATTTCCAAACTTTGACTTAAAAATAAAAGTAGTGCAAAATATGAAAAATAATTAAGTAAACCAGTAAGTTCTTAAATCTTTGTTTTCTTTGAAAATCAGTAAAATATAAGTGTCCTCATTGTTGAGCGGTTCTTAATATGCCTAGCGTTCCTTATTATGTTTATTCCTAGTGAACTAGTTTTGCCTATCTTGTGATCGAAGGTTCTTGACTTGATGTATTTATTTTATATTGAACTGTTTCCATTGTTGTTGTTGTACTTGTTGTGGTGATGCGCGAGGTTTCTGCCGTGTGATTGTTGATATGGAGATTTTCACAAGGTTTTTGTCGTGACGTGTTTACTATTGATATTGCACATGTGGCGTGATAAGGTGGGATATGAGATTGAGGGTTGCGCATGTGGCGATACAAGGTGGGAACATGTTTATGCACGTGTGGAGAAACAAGAAGGGCATATACTTTACTATTGCACACGTGGCGAGACAAGGTGGGCTATGTCAGGGATTGTTTAAGATATTTGTGTCGGCCTGGGGGCATTCTCTGTTGTTGATATTGTGAAATGGTACACTTAATGTGTGAGTTGTTTGTGTGGAAATTGTGAGAAAACAATGTACATGTCGCCCTTTTACTTTGGTTATGCTTATTGATTGTTGAATCATGTTAGGACACCTGCACAAGCATACACGTAATTAAGCACTATTATCAGATTAAGGGTTCCTTGTTGTTGTCGAGTATAGATACTCTTGTTGTACTTACCATATATGTGGAAATGACCCCAATTGGTACGTAAGTCGTCCATGCAGTTATTACTTCAATGAGGGCACAAGATTCCAAGTGTTAATGTTTGGATATGTGATTACCCAAAGGGTCATCCTATAAATTAAGACTCCATTCCAGGCTGATTAGCCTTAAAAATATAAATTTTATGTACCTCAATTTGCGTGCGCAGTCCAAACGTGAAACCGGAAAGCTTTTATTTGAAAATATCATAAATAGTAATTTTTTGAATTTAAAACTTGGTTTTAGTTGTCTTTGTTCAACATTTTTAGTAAACGGACCCAGATCTGTGTTCCGACGATCCCGGGAGGTCCGCAGTAAAATATGGGACTTGGGCGTATGCCTGGAACTGAATTTCGAGGTCCCTAGCCTTAGAAATCAATTTTTGAAAGAAATTGTTTTGTTGGATTTTTAATGAAATAAATAAATGAATTAATGTTTGAAACCGTGGGTATAGGGCCCAGATTTTGGTTCCGGAGCTCGATATAGGTTTGTTATGATGTTTACATCCTATCGTGAAATTTGGTAAGAATCGGAGTCGATTTGACGTGATTCGGACGTCCAGTTGTGAAATAGTGAAAGTTGAGTGTTCTTAAGAAATATGATGAGTTTTGAGGTTAAATTCGTAGTATTAAATGTTATTTTCTTGATTTGATCGCACGAACAAGTCTGTATGATGTTTTTAGACTTGCATGAATATTTTGTTTAGAGCCCGTGGGCTCCGGTGAGTTTTGGGTAGGCTTCGGGATGTTTTCAAATTTGTAAAAATCTTCTGGTGCACCAGTTCTGGTGTGCCCGCACCTGCGAGCCTTTGGTCGCAGGTGTGAGCTAGCAGGCACGAGTACCTTCCCGCATGTGCAGCGCTGTCCAGTGTTCCTTGTTCGCAGATGTGGACTCTTCATCGCAGGAGCGGGACTGCAGAAGCGGAAAACCATCCGCAGATACGGCCCCAAAGGCCCAGTCCCATTTCCGCAGGAGCGGCCCCTTATCCGCACGTGCGGATGCGCAGATGCGGCCCAAGCATCACAGGTGCGAGGGTGGGCAATGAGTTCACTTTAATTAGAACTCCGGCCTTTTTCTTCTTATTTTTCTCAAAGGTAGAATACCTAGGGCGATTTTCACAAGGTTTTTTCTTCCAAAATCATAGGTAAGTGTTCATTAACTCTTTTCTTTCGATTACCCAATGTTTTTCATCACTTTTCAATCCAAAATCAAGAATTTTCATGGTAAAAATTGAGGGTTTGGGTAGAATTAGGGAATTTTTTTAAAAATCAAATTTTGACCTCGAATTGGGGTCGGATTTCGAGACTAATTGCATATTTGGGGGTGAATGGGTAAACGTAATTTGGTCCGAGTTCCGAGTTTGGACCAAGCGGGCCTAGGGTCGGGTTTTAACTTTTTTTGAGAAAACTTAGGAAAATAATGATTTTTCAGTAAAGTTAGTTCCTTTAGCATAAATTAATTATATTAAACTAATTATGATTAGATTCGATCGGGTTAGAGGAAAATTCGAAAGGAAAAGCGGTAATTGAGTAGTGTGTGGCCTGCGAAATTGAGGTAAGTGTTTGGTTTAACCTTGGCTTGAGGGAATAGGAATCCCCAACTTAAATGCTATGTGAATTCGCATCTGTGTGGTGTATATGTGAGGTGACGAGTATCTATGCACCACCAAATAGTCGGATAAACATGATCCATTCCCCGGTTTCCAATTATTTGCTTCTGGGCTTAATTGTTTCATGATCATTGAGGTTTATATGTCTATTCGGATTCGTAAATTTATCGTTAAGTATTGCTTCAAGTATTTTGGAAGTGTCGACTGTTCTTTTGGTTTTGTTATATTACATAAGGATTGAGCTGGATGTCAGTGTTATAATATGTGTATAAATTCCATTTGGCTTCATTGTGAAATTATAATTGATGAAGTTATGAGTTTTACAGCTTCTATTTACAATTGTTGATATAAAAATGTTGTGAAAGGATTGGCCTGAATTGTGAAAGTTTTTATAAATAAACTGATATGATATGTCTGGTGGGAGCAGGTTGCACGCCGCAACAAGGAGTGATAAGGGTGGACAGGTGGGATCGGTTGCACGCCGTAACAGGACAAATAAGGGTAATATATATAGGGAGGAGCAATAAGGGTAGACAGGTGGGAGTGGGTTGCGCGCTGCAACAAGGAGCGATAAGGGTGAATATTTATGTTTTACTGATTTTCGAAAATAAGGATTTGGAAAACTCCGGTTTTATTAAAAAGGTTTTTCATATACTCTGATTTTTTATTGTGATTTAAATTGAAACTTGGAAATTTTGAGGAGTTGATTATAATTGATATCTGAAAAGAGCTATCCGAGTTGTTTTTATTTATTGTTGCAAGTTACTGGTTATCAAGGTAATTGTTATTATTTCCTTCTTGCTTTATTCTGTATATTGTTTACAGGTTATGTAGTTAATGCCCCACCGTAGCCTCGCCACTACTTCGTCGAGGTTAGACTCGGCACTTACTTAGTACATGGGGTCGGTTGCACTGATACTACACTCTGCACTCTTTTGTGCAGATACTGGTACCGGCCAGAGTTAGGAGATTATAGTAGCTGCGCATTTTCGTTCGGAGACACGAGGTAGATCTGCTGGCATCCGTAGATTCCTGGAGTATCCTCTTTACCTAATAGACGCTCTTTTATTTCATTCGAAACAGACATTTATACTTCTTTCAGCCATTATTTGTAGTATTCTTAGTAGTTCATGAATTGTGACACCAGACCCTGGGGTAGTTTTATAGCTATATATTTAGTTTGTGGTTCGGCTTAATTATTGATCTTTATTAGTTTCATATTTATTTTGCATTGTTCTATTATGTTTAAGTAACTTTAAAAGGAAATGGTTAGTAGATTTCTATCATCGTCTTGCCTAGCAAGTATTATGTTAGGCGCCATCATGGTCCTGTGGTTTGGGAAATTGGGTTGTGACAAGTTGGTATCAGATCACTAGGTTGCATAGGTCTCACAATTCACGAACAAACTTGATAGAGTCTGAGGGATCGGTACAGAGACATCTGTACTTATCTCTCATAGGCTATGAAGTTAGGAACAAACTCAGTTTTTATTTCTACTCTGTCGTGCGATTCTTGGTATCTCAAATACTGATTGAACTCTTCTACTCTCTCGCAGATGGGGAGAACACATGCTTCTTCTTTCGCTAACCAACAATCTGGTCTTCCAGCAGCAGCAGCTCCTATTAGGGGCAAAGGCCGAGACAGGGGCAGGACTCAACCCGTCACTCATACTGCAGCCCCAGCTGCGGAGCCCTAGATTGAGATTGATGGGGGGGCTCCAGCTCGTACCGTTCCAGCTGGACCAGCTCAGGTTCCAGAGGGATTTATTGCTACCCCGGTACTTTGGGATGCTTTGGTTCGATTAGTGGGCCTTATGGAGAGTGTATCTCAGACTGGCGCACTCCCTGTTGCAGCACCCGCATTACAGGCTGGAGGAGGGGTCCAGACTCCTGTTACCCACACTCCTAATCAGACTACTCCTCAGGTTCAGACCCCAGTAGCCAATCCAGTTGGGGTAATTCAGCCAGTTGCTCCAGCGCCGCCCGTTGATGGGGCAGTTATGTCCACCGAAGCTTTGTGGAGATTTGACAGGTTTATTAAGCTTTTCCCTATTCACTTCAGTGGTGCTACTTCAGAGGATCCTCAGGAATATCTGGACAGCTGTCATGAGGTTCTTCGCAATATGGGTATTTTGGATACCAATGGGGTCGACTTCGATGCGTTTCAGATGACTGGTTCCGCCAAGAAATGGTGGAGGGATTATGTGTTTACTAGACCAATTGGGTCGCCTGCTCTGACTTGGGATCAGTTTTCTCACCTCTTTTTGGAGAAATTTTTTCCTATCACTACCAGAGAAGAGAAGCGTCATCAGTTTGAGCATCTTCAGCAGGGAGGCATGACAGTTACCTAGTATGAGAATCATTTTGTGGATTTTGCTCGGCATGCTATTCTTTTGTTGCCTACTGAGAGAGAGAGGGTTAAGAGATTTATTGAGGGCTTTGCCTAGCCCATCAGGTTGTAGATGGCTAAGGAGACAGGGACTGAGATATCATTTTAGGATGCGGCCAATGTGGCCAGGAGAGTTGAGACGGTACACGGGATGGGAGGTCAGGGGTCAGACAAGAGACCTAGCTATTCTGGGAGATTCAGCGGTGCCTTGTCTAGAGGTGGAGATACTCAGAGTAGAGGCCATTTAATTCAACACTTCAGACGTCCCATGGTGCCTCAGGTGGTCGTGGCTCTTATTTTCCTTATTCTGATCAATCAGCCCCTATCAGAGCACCTCCTCTTCAGAGTTATTATCGTGGTCATCCGGTTCGTCAGGGTCAGCCTCAGTATAAGGATGGTTATATGAGTGTGGTGAGTATGGACACAGTCGGAGATCTTGTCCGTAATTTTTGGGTAATCAGCCTCAGTACCAAAATTCTCGTGCTATAGTTCCGGCACCAGCTGTAGCACCACCTGCCCAGCCAGCCAGGGGTAGGGGTCAGGTAGTCGGATGTAGAGGCCAGAATGTTAGAGGTGGATGTCAGCATGCTAGAGGTGGAGGCCAGCCCGCTAGAGGTGGTGGCCAGCCTGTTAGAGGTGGGGAATCACCTGTTAGGGATCCACCTGGTGACCCAGTTCATGGTGGTGGGGCCTAGCCCGATTATATGCATTTCCAGCCGACCCGAATCAGAGTCCTCTGATGCAGTTATCATAGGTACCATTTCAGTTTACAATAAAGATGCTTCAGTTTTGTTTGATCTGGGGTCTACTTATTCTTATGTGTCATCCTATTTTGCCTCGTATTTGGTTGTGCCCCGCGATTCTTTGAGTGTCCGTGTTTATATGTCTATTCCGGTGGAGGATGCTATTGTTGTAGATTGTGTATATCGTTCGTGCATAGTCATTATTGAGGGTCTTAAAACTAGTGTAGACCTTTTGCTTCTCTACATGGTCAATTTTGATTTCATAATTGGCATGGATTGGTTGTCACCTTATTATGCCATCTTGGACTGTCACGCCAAGAAAGTTACTTTAGCTTTGCCGGGATTGCCTCTGTTAGAAAAGAAAGGGAATCCTGGTCATTCTCCCAGCAGAGTGATTTCCTATGCCAAGGCTCGTCGCATGGTTGAGAAATGATGTTTGGCTTATTTGGCTCATATCCGTGATTCTGGTGCCGAGATTTCTTCAATAGAGTCAGTGCCTATTGTTCGGGAGTTTCCCGAAGTGTTTCCTGCAGACCTGTCGGGGATGCCACCCAACAGGGATATCGATTTTTGTATTGACGTTGCTCTGGGCACTCAGCTCATTTCTATTCCTCCATACGGGATGGCCCCACTAGAATTGAAAGAATTGAAAGAACAGTTGCAAGACCTGCTTGATAAAGGTTTCGTCAGGCCTAGTGTCTCGCCCTGGGGTGCACCGGTTTTGTTTCTGAAGAAGAAGGATGGATCGATGAGAATGTGTATAGATTACCGGCAACTGAATAAAATTACTATCAAAAATAAGTATTCGCTGCCGAGAATTGATGATTTATTCTTCAGGGTGCCAGTGTGTTTTCGAAAATTGATTTGAGATCGGGCTACCATCAGTGGAAGATTAGGGCGTCCGATGTTCCTAAAATAGCCTTTCGAACAAGGTGTGGCCACTATGAATTTTTAGTGATGTTTTTTGGCTTGACTAATGCCCCAGCAGCCTTTATGGATTTGATGAATCGAGTTTTCAAGCCTTATATGGATTCCTTCGTAATTGTGTTCATTGATGATATTCTTATATACACCCACAGTCGGGAGGAGCATGAACAACACCCCTATATAACGCTCCAGACTTTGAGGGCTAATCAGTTGTATGCAAAATTTTCAAAGTGTGAATTCTGGTTAGATTCAGTAGCTTTCTTGGGTCACGTCATATCAGCAGAGGGTATTCAGGTAGATTCTAAGAAGATAGAGGCATTCAAGAACTGGCCTAGACCCACATCAGCCACAGAAATCAGGAGCTTCTTGGGTTTGGCGGGATACTATCGTTGTTTCATGAAGGGGTTCTCGTTTATAGCAGCCCCGATGAAGATATTAACTCAAAAGGGTGCCCCATTTATATGGTCGGATGAGTGCGAGGCGAGCTTCCAGAAGCTCAAGACAACCTTGACTTCAGCACCGGTGTTAGTGTTACCATCAGGTTCAGGATCTTTCACTGTATATTGTGATGCTTCCCGTGTTGGGTTGGGAGCAATATTGATGCAAGAGGGCAGGGCAATAGCATATGTGTCTCGACAGTTAAAGATTCATGAGAATAATTATCTTTTCCATGACTTAAAGTTGGCAGCCATTGTTCATGCATTGAAAATATGGAGGCACTATCTTTATGGCGTGCCATGTGAGGTTTACATGGAACATCGTAGCCTCAAATACTTGTTCAAGCAAAAGGATCTTAATTTGAGACAGAGGAGATGGTTAGAGTTATTGAAGGATTATGACATCACTATATTGTATCATCCGGGAAAGGCCAATGTGGTGGCTGATGCATTGAGTAGGAAAGCAGTAAGTATGGGCAGCCTTGCATGTATTCCAGAAGGTGAGAGACTGTTAGCTTCAGATATTTAGACGTTGGCTAATCAGTTCGTGAGATTGGATATTTCGCCCAGCCATGTTCTAGCTTATACAGTTGCTCGATCTTCCTTATTCGAGCGTATCAAATATCGGTAGGATGATGATCCGCACTTGATGGTCCTTAGGGACACAGTTCGGCACGGCGGTTCCAAGAAGGTTACAGTAGGAAATGATGGTGTTTTGAGGATGCAGGGTCGTTTATGTGTGCCTAATGTTGATGGCCTTCATTAGTTGATTCTTGAAGAAGCTCACAGTTCTAAGCATTCTATTCACCCAGGTGCTTCCAAGATGTACCAAGACCTGCAACAGCACTACTGGTGGCGAAGGATGAAAAAGTATATTGTTGCTTTTGTGGCTCGTTCTTTGAATTGCCAACAGGTGAAATATGTGCATCAGAGACCCGGTGGTTTACTTCAGTAGATAGATATTCCTGAGTGGAAGTGGGGGCGTATCACTATGGACTTCATTGTTGGACTCCCACAGACTCAGGGGAAGTTTGACATCGTTTGGGTTATTGTAGATAGGTTGACTAAATCAGCACATTTCATTCCAGTGGCAAGTACTTACACTTCGGAGCGGTTGGCAGAGATATATGTTTGAGAGATTTTTCGCCTTCACGGTGTGCCCGTGCCTATCATTTCTGATCGAGGTACGCTGTTTACATTTCACTTTTGGAGGACAATTCAGTGAGAGTTGGGTACCCGAGTTGATCTAAGCACAACATTTATCCTCAGATGGACGGACAGTCCGGGCGTACTATTCGGGTTCTAGAAGATATGATCCGCGCTTGTGTTATTGACTTTGGAGTTTCTTGGGATCAATTTTTTCCGTTAGCAGAATTTCCCTACAATAATATTTATTAGTCAATCATTCAGATGGATCCCTATGAGGCATTATATGGTAGATGGTGTAGATCGCCAGTTGGGTGGTTTGAGCCGGGAGAGGCTCGATTATTGGGTACACACTTAGTTCAAGAGGCCTTGGATAAGGTCAAGATTATATAGGATCGACTTCGTGAAGCTCAGTCTACACAAAAGAGTTACGTCGATCGTAAGGTTCAGGATGTGGCATTCCTGGTTGGAGAGAGAGTATTACTTCGTCTATCGCCCATGAAAGGTGTCATGAGATTTGGGAAGAAGGGCAAGTTGTGTCCTAGGTATATCGGGCCATTTGAGATTCCTGATAGAGTGGGGGAGGTAGCTTATAGACTTGTGTTGCCTCCAGAGTTATCCTCAGTTCATCCGGTATTTCATGTATTTATGCTCCGAAAATATCATGGTGACCCGTCCCACGTGTTAGATTTCATCTTTGTCCAATTGGACAAAGATTTGACTTATGAGGAGGAGTCGGTAGCGATTCTAGACCAGCAGGTTCATCAGTTGAGATCTAATAGTTACCCTTCAGTTTGAGTGCATTGGAGGGGTCAGCCTGTTGAGGCAGCTACTTGGGAGTCTGAGTCGGACATGTATAGTAGATATCCCAACTTGTTTGCCAGTTTAGGTAATTTTCTATGTCCGTTTAAGGACGAACATTCCAGGCTCATTAGCCTTAAAAATATTAATTTTATTTACCTCGATTTGCTTGCGCAGTCCGAGCGTAAAACCGGAAAGCTTTTATGTGAAAATATGAGAAATAGTAATTTTTGGAAAAAAACTTGGTTTTAGTTGACTTTGTTCAACATTTTTAGTAAACAGACCCGGATCTGTGTTCCGACGATTCCGGGAGGTCCACAGTAAAATATGGGACTTGGGCGTATGCCCGGAACTGAATTCCGAGGTCCCTAGCCTTAGAAATCAATTTTTGAAAGAAATTGTTTTGTTGGATTTTTAATGAAATAAAGAAATGAATTAATGTTCAAAACAGTGGGTATCGGGCCCGTACTTTGGTTCCGGAGCTCGATACATGTTTGTTATGATGTTTACATCCTATCTATGAAATTTGGCAAGAATCGGAGTTGATTTGACGTGATTCGGACATCCGGTTGTGAAATAGTGAAAGTTGAGTGTTCTTGAGAAAGATGATGAGTTTTGAGGTTAACTTTGTAGTTTTAAATGTTATTTTCTTGATTTGATCGCACGATCAAGTCCGTATGATGTTTCTAAACTTGCGCGCATATTTGATTTAGAGCCTCGAGGGCTCGGATGAGTTTCGGGTAGGATCGGGATATTTTTAAACTTGTAAAAATCTGTTGGTGCACCAGTTCTTGTGTGCCCGCACCTGCGAGCCTTTGGCCGCAGGTGCGAGCTAGCAGGAGCGAGTACCTTTCTGCAGGTGCGGCCCTGGCCAGTGTTCCTTATTTCGCAGATGCAGACTGCCCATCGCAGGAGCGGGACCGCAGAAGCGGAAACCCGTCCGCAGATGCGGCCCTTGTACCATTTCCGCAGGAGCAGCCCCATGTCCACATGTGCGGATGCGCAGATGCGGCCCAAGAGCCGTAGATGCGAGGGTCGGGCAGTGAGTTCACTTTAATTAGAACTCTAGTCTTCTTATTTTTCTCAAAGGTAGAAGACCTAGGGCGATTTTCACAAGACATTTTCTTCCAAAATCATAGGTAAGTGTTCATTAACTCTTTTTCTTTCAATTACCCAATGTTTTTCATCACTTTTCAATCCAAAATCAAGAATTTTCAGGGTAAAAATTGTGGGTTTGGGTAGAATTAGGGAATTTTTTTAAAAATCGAATTTTGACCTCGAATTGGGGTCGGATTTCGAGACTAATTGCATATTTGGGGGTGAATGGGTAAACGTAATTTGGTCCGAGTTCCGAGTTTGGACCAAGCGGGCCTAGGATCGGGTTTTAACTTTTTTTTAGAAAACTTAGGAAAATAATGATTTTTCAGTAAAGTTAGTTCCTTTAGCATAAATTAATTATATTAAACTAATTATGATTAGATTCGAGCGGGTTAGAGGCAAATTCGAAAGGAAAAGCGGTAATTGAGCAGTGAGTGGCCTGCGAAATTGAGGTAAGTGTTTGGTTTAACCTTGGCTTGAAGGAATAGGAATCCCCAACTTAAATGCTATGTGAATTCGCATGTGTGTGGTGTATAGGTGAGGTGACGAGTATCTATGCACCACTAAATTGTCTGTTAAACATGATCCCTTCCCCTGTTTCCAATTCTTTGCTTCCGGGCTTAATTGTTTCATGATTATTGAGGTTTATATGTCTATTAGGATTCGTAAATTTATCGTTAAGTATTGCTTCAAGTATTTTGGAAGTGTCAGCTGTTCTTTTTGGTTTTGTTATATTACATAAGGATTGAGTTGGATGTCAGTGTTACGATATGTGTATAAATTCTGGTTGGCTTCGTTGTGAAATGATAATTGATGAAGTTATGAGTTTTACAGCTTCTGTTTACAATTGTTGATATAAAAATGTTGTGAAAGGCTTGGTCTGAATTGTGAAATTTTTTATAAATAAACTGATATGATACGTCTGGTGGGAGCGGGTTGCATGCCGCAACAAGGAGGGATAAGGGTGGACAGGTGGGATCGGGTTGCACGTCGCAACAGGAGAAATAAGGGTGATATATATACAGGGAGGAGAAATAAGGGTGGACAGGTGGGAGCGGGTTGCGCGCCGCAACAAGGAGCGATAAGGGTGAATATTTATGTTTTACTGATTTTCGAAAATAAAGATTTGGAAAACTCCGATTTTATTAAAAAGGTTTTTCATACTCTGATTTTTTATTGTGATTTAAATTGAAACTTGGAAATTTTGAGGAGTTGATTATAATTGATATCTGAAAAGAGCTATCCGAGTTGTTTTTAATTACTGTTGCAAGTTACTGGTTATCAAGGTTGTTATTATTTCGTTCTTGCTTTATTATATATATAGTTTACAGGTTATGTAGTTAATTCCCCGCCGTAGCCTCGCCACTACTTCGTCGAGGTTAGGCTCGACACTTACTCAATACATGGGGTCGGTTTTACTGATACTACACTCTGCACTCTTTTGTGCAGATCCAGGTACCGGCCAGAGTTAGGAGATTATAGTAGCTGCGCATTTTCGTTCGGAGACATGAGGTAGATCTGCTAGTGTCCGCAGATTCCTGGAGTCTTCTCTTTACCTTATAGACGCTGTTTTATTTCATTTGAAACATACATATATACTTCGTTCAACCATTATTTGTACTACTCTTAGTAGTTCGTGAATTTTGACACCAGACCCTGGGGTAGTTCTATAGTTATATATTTAGTTCGTGGTTCGACTTAATTATTGATCTTTATTAGATTCGTATTTATTTTGCATTGTTCTATTATGTTTAAGTAACTTTAAAAGGAAATGGTTAGTAGATTTCTAACATCGGCTTGCCTAGCAAGTATTGTGTTAGGCGCCATCACAGTCCCGTGGTTTGCGAATTGGGGTCGTGACAGGATATTGGGACCCATAAA
This sequence comes from Nicotiana knightiana, assembly GCA_005239525.1. Classification (NCBI taxonomy): domain Eukaryota; kingdom Viridiplantae; phylum Streptophyta; class Magnoliopsida; order Solanales; family Solanaceae; genus Nicotiana; species Nicotiana knightiana. The sequence goes on from ML415285.1 coordinate 54,491, forward strand.
TGGTGATTTGTCTGAGGTTCGAAACCTCGTGGAGATGACTATGAACTTGATGTAGAATTACTGGAAGTTGTTGAGTCATTATTTGTCCTTGCTATATATTTACATTCTAGATTTAGTTTGTGTTCTATTCACCCCTTTTGTGTTATCTCATGTTTTTCTCCGCTGATACTTGTTATTTTCACTCCCTTATCTAATTTACTATATTGTTAACCATAGTGCATAGACTTTATGTGTATATCATTTTTCCGTTATTTCTATATCTATACTTCTTCAGTTTATTAGACCAATGGGTGTCTTGACTAGTCCTCTTCACTACTTCACCGAGGTTAGTCTTGATACTTACTGGGCACGTTATGGTGTGCTCATACTACATTTCTGCATATTTTTGTGCAGATTCCAGGTTTTGCATAGTCGGCCGATCGATAGTTAGCAGTGAGGTTGCTGTTCTGGAGACTCAAGGTAAACCCGCGAACTTCTTAATTTTGTTTATACATTGTTGTACTTATTCCAACACAGTGGTATTTAGGAATTATAGTGTAAATTCTTTAAAGCTTATGACTTGTACTTAGCGGGTTTTGGGAAGATGTATAATGTGTAGAGACTTATTTTAAAAAGCACTTAAATGATTTTTATATTATGATTGATGTTTGTTAATAATAGTCTTACCTAGTCCTTAAGACTAGGTGCCGTCACAATACCTAACGGAAGGAAAATTGGGTCGTGACAACGATTCTCGCCAAAACTACTTTTTTGAAAAGCACTTCTCAAAATAAGCAAATTTTAGAAACTTGGGCAAACAGGCTAATAGTCCTTTAAAAGTCCACTAATATTTTGAAGTAATGGCTTCTTTTACTTAAACTTGTAGGGCTTTTAAAAGCCGATACATGAACTTGCACTTTTCCTATTTGAACACTCCAACTTGACGCAATGGATACTAATAAACACATTTGACCCTTGAGTATGCCTATGTGAAAGCGGCACAGCTGACATGGCTAAATTGTGTACAAATCACGCCGCAAAGGTGCGTGGATAGTATTATTTTTATTTAAAAAAATATGAGAATTAAAATAACATATAAATGAGACCAAAAAAGAAAAAGAAAAAAGAGACCTTTGCTTTTCCCCTTCTCTTTTCCCTTCCCTCCACCTCTCTCGTCTTCCCTTCCAAATTCCCACATCCCCTTTCCCCTTTCCCCCTTCTATTCTACCATATTAATGAAGTTAAGCATTTTATTTTTTTTTTCTTCACCATTTCTTTTTCTTGTATATTCTCCTTCTAATTTTAACAAAGAGAATAAAATTATCAACAATCAAGAGACGTTCACACTTGGTCAACAATCAAAAGTGTTTCAATTGCACAAGCCGCGGTCCCTCTAGTTGTAGAGTTCCCGATTTTACGCACTCGAACTAGTGGTTTTATTTCTCCAGATGCAGCAATAAGTTCCTTATTCTCGTCGCAAAGGAACAAGTTGAGAATTTCCGTAATCGGAGGACGCAATAAGCGAAATCAACGGTTTGATTGCTCCGGATCACGCTATTTTGATATGATTTTCCGGTTTTTTCCATTGTCCAATTTTTCGGTTTGTCCTTAAATAGTACGTGCTATTTTGATACGATTTTAATACTGAAATCGGTGACGGTTCTTCCCAAATAGGTGAAGAATAAAAGAAGGGAAAGAGTAGAAAAAGTAGAAATTTAATAAATTAATATTGGAAAAAGATAGGGCCCATAAATTGGGACCTTGAACATATATATGTCAACAAAATGTGAATGAATAGATGATGTGGCTATAATAAATATAAATTAAATCCATCTCAGCGGCAATTGAACAACACGCACTATCACAAGTGTTTTTAGTAGCCATTTTTCAAATAAAGGTGTTCAAATGGAAAACCCAAGAGTTCATATATTGGCTTTACAAACTGATGCAAGTTTAAGTGGCCAGGAAGTCATTTCACCTATTTTGAAACACCCTTACCTTTTTTTTTCTTCCAGGATTTAGAAAAACTTTTTACAAACAAATAAGTCTTGTATTTTGGTCGATTCAAATAAATCAGTGCAATGTCGAATATGAACGCGGGGAAACATCATTCCTAGATTTAGAAGAGTGACTTTCGCCCTATTAGGTTAAATGTGATGTTACTCTTAAACTATCAAGTAAAATATGCAAAATAAACGTCAATATCTAATTACCAAACCAAATATCATTATTAGAAGAGTGAAACTCTCACTAATAGGCTAATAGCATGTTTGGCCAAGCTCGAAAAATCAACTTATTTAGAGAAATGATTTTTTTCAAAAGTACTTTTAGTGAGGAACAATTTGTGTTTGGCTGATTAATTTGAAAAGTACTTCTGACAATAATTAGTGTTTAGCCAAGATTTTAAAAACTATTTCTGGGTGTATTTTTCTCAAAAGTGCTTTTCAAAAAAATACTTTTGGAGATAAGCTATTTTTTCTGCTTTTTCAAAATTATTTTTCATTCTACTCAAAAATATTTTTTTTCTAAAAGCTTGGCCAAACACTTGAGCATTGAAAAAAATACCTTTTTTGAAGGAAAAAAAATTTAGCTTTGGAAAAGCTTGACCAGACATGCGATGAATGTTAGTCTTTAGAATAACAGCACTTTGATTATTAAGCATAGGCTAGACGTTACAAAAGAGTGATTTTCTGCCTATTAAGTTAAATTACGCTAAATTTGATGCCACATGATCTAGGAATCTTCCCTCATTTTCCTTTTACGTAGATGTTGCTTCATTGCCAGTTTTTGATGAAAGTTCTTTTGGATAGTCTGTTCACCCATCAATTTCGAGCCTACCAATCAATTGTTTTTATTCCCAACCACTTTCATTTTTTTCCGGCAACTACAATGATTTTTCTAGCATAAATGGTGATTTTCCGGCAAGAAAATAGTGATTTCTTCCCTGTTTCAACAAAATACAGTTGATTATTTTTATTATTTATTTCTAAACCTCTCTCCAATCCAACGATGTCTTTGGTAATTGATGTATTGGGTATTAAAAGCACAGGTTCTACAAATTCAAGCTTCATGATTACTTCGGATCCTTTGATGGGAAGTTCAAACTATTTAGCTTGGGCTTCATTTGTTGAGTTGTGGTGCAAGGGGCCAAAAAGGCTAGTGAGGGAGATGAAAAGGCCAAAGCACAATGGAAAAAGATCAATGTTAAATTATGTAGTATCCTATGGAGATCTATTCATTCTAAGTTGATGCCTTTGTTTTGTTCATTCCAGGCATGTCATTTAGTTTGAGAAAAGGCTCGTGATTTATAGACTAATGACATATATTGTTTTTATGATGTAATATCGTGAATGACAAACTTGAAGACACATAAATTAGATATGTCTACTTGCTTGGGACAACTACAGGAAGTCATGGAAGAATTTGAGAAGTCTAGTATTGAAAAGCAACAAGAGCAACTATAGAAGATGTTTCTAGTTCTTACACTCGCTGGACTTCCTAATGACCTTGATTCAGTACGTGACTAGATTTTGGCTAGTCCAACTATCCCTACAGTTGATGAATTATTCTGTCGATTACTTCGCCTTGCTGCAGCACCAAGTCACCCAGTGATCTCATTGCAAACACTTGACTCCTCCATTCTAGCACCCTACAAACACTTGACTCCCCCATTCTAGCATCCCACAGAGTGGACAAACAGGCATCTCAAACTATGGAGAATAGTCGAAGAGGAGATCGTTTAGGAAGATCTAGACCCAAGTGTTCTTATTGTCATAAACTTGGACACACTCGTGAAGTCTGCTATTCTTTACATGGTTGACCACCCAAAAATGCTTATGTTGCCTAGACCGAGACTACAGGTAATCACGGATTTCTTTATATGAGAATATAATGAGTTCCTTCAGTATCGAGCAAGTAAGCATACATCTCCACAAGTAGCCTCGGCTGATCAAACTGATACTTCTGTTGCTGGTAACTCTTTTGCTTGCGTTTCCCAGTCTAGTACTGTAACGACCCGGTCGGTTGTTCCGTAAGATTTAGCCATGTTTCCCCTATTTATGCTTTATTATGTGTTGTTTAGCCTAATTTTGTCGTGTTGAGTCAGTTGATTCGGGTTCGGAGTGGTTGTGGTGAGAGATGAGACACTTAGTCTCTTAAGTTGGCCTTATGGCTAGAAAAGTCAACCGGAGGTTGACTATTAGGTAAACGATCTCGGAATGAGGGTTTGGTGGCTTGGATAGCTTCGTTAGGTGATTTGGGACTTAGGAGTGTGTTCAGAATGTCTTTCGGAGGTCCGGAGTAGAATTAGGCTTGAATGGGCAAAATTTAGTTTTGGCGATTTCCGGTCGGCAGTGGAAAATTAGCTATCGGGGTCGGAATGGAATTCCAAAAGTTGGGACAGGTTCGTAGTGTCATTTTGGATGTGTGTGCAAATTTTCAGGTCATTCGGGCATGTTTTGGTTGGTTTCGGCATCGTTGGCGAATTTCGGAAGTTAGAAATCCTTAGGCTCTAATTATGGACTTATTTGGCGTTTTGATGTGATTTTGGGTGTTCCGAGGGTTTGACTAAGTTCGGGTGATCATATAGGCCTTGGGAGGGCCATTGGTTGAGGTCCCGAGGGCCTTGGGATGAGTTCGGATGGTTGACGGATGAGATGTTTGGCATTAGAGTTGCTGGTGTTTGTTGTTCTGTGATCCCGCAGATGCGGACGGGTGGCCGCAGGTACGGTGGCCGCAGGTGAGGGTTGGCCAACGCAGGTGCGAAAATGGAAGGAACCGCAAAAGCAGAAGTTTGGGCCGCACCTGCGAGTCCGCAGATGCGGTAAGTGGAACACAGGTGCGGAAGTGGTCGGTTAAGTGGGAATTCGTAGGTGCGCACCTTGGACTACAGGTGCGAGGAAAAGGCCGCAGATGCGGTTTTCGCTGGGCAGAGGATATAAATACTTGCCTTCGCGAATTTTAGGCACTTTCATCATATTTTCATACGGGCTGAGGCTTTTGGGAGAAAATTGAAGAGGGATTTCAAGGGATTTCCGTTGAGGTAAGTTTCTTGGACCAAAAAATCGATTCTATGTTGATATTTGACGGATCAAGCATGGAATTAGTGGAATTTAATGGTATAAATTGGGGGTTTAGGGCTTGGGAATTTGAGACTTAAAATTTAGGAATTGATGGGTCATTTGTGGTCGGATTTTGATGCATTTTATATGTATAAACTCGGGAAAGGATGAGGATTCTTGTGATGCAATTTTTATAGAATTCCGAGACGTTGGCCCGGGGGTCGGGTTTGGCCAATTTCGGGAATTTTGGTTAAATTTTATAATTTTCGAGTGGACTTTGTTCCTTTAGCGTATATTGATGATATTAATCTGGTTTTAGTTAGATTCGGAGCAATCGGGAGCCGATTCGAGAGGCAAGATCATCGCGGATTAGTATTTGGGCCGGTTTGAGGTAAGTAATGACTGTAAAACTTGTCCTGAGGGTATGAAATTCCGAACTTCGTATTTCACTATTTTTGGAGTGGCGCACATGCTGGATGACGAGTGTGTGGCGTGCACTGATAGGGGATCTGTGACTTGGTCCATCCCGTGGTAACTATTAGGTTGCATATTTGATTCTAAATTGTATCATACTTCATGGTTTAAAGATTTTTACTATGTTTTGGGCGGAATGCCGCATTTGGGCCTCATGCCATGTATTTGGACCCCTTGAGGGCTTTTACTGCTATTCCTCACTGTGTTGACTTATGATTTACATTTAGCCACATTATGTATAACTGATTTCGAAACTCAGTCTTATTTACACTATTTTGAGATATAAAATGATATTTTTGGGTCTAGTACCCCATTTTACTGATAGGCTGATTAGCTTTTTGAGAGATTTCTGACTGAGTGGCCGAGGGCCTATGTTGTGAGGATGCTATGGGATCGGGCTGCACGCCGCAGCATGTTACATTGTTTATGATATGTGAGAGGCCGAGAGCCTAAGTGATTATACCACGAGATGGCTTGATATTAGTGCTTGGGCTGTAGGAGCTCCTCCGGAGTCTGTATACACCCCCAGTGAGTGCTGGTACCTACTGAGTGCGAGTACCGAGTGTCGAGTGATGAGTGATTGGGAGGCATGAGTGACTGTGAGGTTGCCCAAGGGTTTGATACAGAGTAAGGGTGAGGCATGCTGAGTGACTGATTCTGAGGGATGTAATGCCCGAGGGGCAATTTACGAAATATGTTTTTGCCAGAGAGGCTACCTATGATTGCTATCATTTCAATATTAATTACCTTATTTCTATGGAATTTGTGAGAAGGCACATTTCAAAGTATATTTACTGAGATTGACCTTTAAATGTTGTAAGGCATCGTATTTGTGTTTTCTGAAAGAAGGAGTTCATTCTCTGTGTATATTATGACTGCTTTTATGTGTTTCGTTTCCTTAGACATTATTTACTTTCATTACTGCTGAGTTGGCGTACTCACATTACTCCCTGCACCTTGTGTGCAGATTCAGGTGCTGGATCTGAGTGCTAGCTGTTTCACATTCTCTTGGAGTTTTGTTCGAGATTTTGAGGTAGTTGTTTGGCGTCCGCAGCATGCCCTCTTTCCCTTCTTATCCCATTATATGACGTCATTTCCTAGAACTGGTTGTAGTAAGGAAATAGTAGTACGTGGTATTATTTGTAGATGCTTGTGACGATTGACTCCAGGTTTTGGGGCAGTGTATAAACTATTTTATTGGTTTTGTTGCTTTAAACTACTTAACCGGAAGAATTTTGTGGAATATCGGATAGTTTCAAATTTAAGGGAAAGTCCTTATGTTGTTTTCCCGGTGGATGCTAGCCTAGTATCATGATAGGCGCCATCACGGCCGGCTTCGTATTTGGGGTCATGACAAGTTGGTATCAGAGCCTAGGTTACATAGGACTCACCGGTCATGAGAAGGTTTAGTAGAGTCTTGCGGATCGGTACGGAGACGTCTGTACTTACCTTCGAGAGGCTGCAGAACCCTTAGGAAAAATCCCACATTCTTAATTTCTGTCGTGCAAATCTGCTGATTCTAGCAACTAACTTCTATTGTTTCATTCTCTCACAGATGGTGAGGACACGCGCTACCGATCAGGGTGACCAGACACCAGCTAGACCAGCGAGAGGTCGAGGCCGCGGTCGAGGCCGTGGCAGAGGGAGGGGTGCAGCCCGCGCAGTAGCCGGGGCAGTACCCATGGATCCACCTACTGTTCAGGATCAAGTCCCCGCCGTAGATGCTCCAGCGGGACCCATGCAGGCACCGGCAGTGCCTATTGTGATTCCAGGGCTTCAGGAGACTCTGGCTCAGATTTTGACTATGTGCACCAGTCTTGCACAGGCAGTCCATGTTTTTTCTACTGCTGCTACTTCTCAGGCCGGGGAGGCACTCAAACTCCAGCTGCCCGTAAACCTGAGCAGGTTATTCAGGGGCTTCATACCCCGGAGGCAGTTCCAGCCCAGCCAGTTGCCCCAGCTCAGGATTTTGTGATTCCAGTCATGCTAGATGACGAGCAGCGCAGGTTGGAGAGATTTGGTAGACTTCAGCCTCCAACATTCAGTGGTGCTGAGGGCGAGGATGCCTAGGGTTTCTTGGACAAGTGTCAGAAGATTCTTCGTACTGCAGGGATACTGGAGAGAAATGGGGTCCTGTTTTCTACCTTCCAGTTCTCAGGGGCTGCTTTTCCTGTTGGTGCAGCACCCCTTACTTGGCAGGAGTTCTCCACTCTCTTCTTCGAGAAGTATGTTCCCCAGTCTCACAAAGAGGAGCTGCGTAGGCAGTATGAGCAACTGCGTCAGGGTGAGTCGACAATGACGCAGTATGAGATGAGGTTCTCAAAGCTTGCCCGACATGCTTCAGAGTTGGTCCCTACTGAGAGAGGCAGGATCAGGAGATTCATTAATGGTCTCACTTATCAGCTCCGTATTTTTATGACTAGGGAGAGAGTATCAGGTACCACCTTCGAGCAGGTTGTCGATATTGCTCGGGATATTGAGGCGGTTCGCCATCAGGAGCGTGAGGAAAGGGAGGCCAAGAGGCCTCATGGATCTGGTAGTTTCAGCGGTGCTCCTTCCAGAGGACAATTTCAGCATGTTAGAGGCAGTTCATTCAGGCCTCCTCGCCCAGTCCGTGCAGACTATAGTAGTGCATCTTCGGGGCATGGTCCCCGCAGTTCTCAGCCGGGTTGTTCTTCATTCAGTGTCCTTCCAGCCCATAGTGCATCTCGAGCACCATCAGTTCAAGGTTCCTCTATGCATGGTTCTTCTAGTGGCCATTCTGGTGCCAGGGGTTTCTTTCAGTCCCCGTCTCCAGGTCCAGGGAGTTCCTTCGAGTGTGGAGAGTTTGGACATGTATGAAGGCAATGCCCTCGTTGCCTTGGTGGGTCTTCTCAGCAGAGAGGTCAGCCCTCGACTTCAGCTCCAGTTTCTTCACCACCCGCCCAGACAACTAGGGGTGGGGGTCAGACCACTATGGGGTGCCTTAGAGGGGGAGGTCGTGCAGGTGGAGGCCAGGCTCGTATCTATGCATTTCCAGACAGGCCAAATGCTATGGCCTCCGATGCAGTGATCACATGTATTGTCTTAGTCTGTCGCCGAGATGCTTTGGCCTTATTTGACCCTGGTTCAACATATTCCTATGTTTCATCATATTTTACCCATTTTTTGGATATGCCCCGTGAGTCTCTAGTTGCATCAGTCAACTCCGATGGGCGATACTATTGTTGTGGACCGTGCACTTCGGTCATGTGTGATATCTATTAAGGGTCTGGGGACCCGAGTGGACCTGTTGTTGCTTAGCATGGTTGATTTTGATGTGATATTAGGAATGGAATGGCTATCTCCATGTCATGTTGTTCTTGATTGTCACGCTAAGACCGTGACCTTAGCTATGCCAGGATTTCCGAGGGTTGAATTGAGAGGAGCTATTGAGTATGTGCCTAGTTGGGTGATTTCCTACCTGAAGGCCCAGTGTATGGTAGATAAGGGGTGTTTATCATATTTGGCTCTTGTGAGGGATGTCAGTGTTGAGGTTCCCACTATTGATTCTGTCCTTGTGGTCCGTGACTTTTCGGACGTGTTTCGTGTAGACCTGCCAGGCATGCCACCTGATAGGTATATTGATTTCGGTATTGATCTGGTGCCAGGCACCCAGCCTATTTCTATTCCACCTTATCATATGGCACCGGAGGAGTTGAAAGAATTGAAGGAGCAGCTTCAGGAACTCCTAGATAAGGGGTTCATTCGGCCTAGTGTGTCACATTGGGGTGCACCGGTGTTGTTTTGTGAAGAAGAAGGATGGTTCTATGCGTATGTGTATTGATTATCGGCAACTGAACAAGGTTACGATGAAGAACAGGTATCCCTTGCCTCGCATTGATGACTTATTCGACCAGCAACAGAGTGCCAGGGTTTTTTCCAAGATTTACTTGCGTTCTGGCTATCATCAGTTGAAGATTCGGGAGACCGACATGTTGAAGACTGCCTTCAGGACCAGATATGGTCACTATGAGTTTATGGTGATGTCTTTTAGGCTGACCAATGCCCCAGCAGCATTCATGCATTGGATGAACAACGTGTTTCAGCCGTATCTGGAGTCCTTTGTTATTGTATTCATTGATGACATCCTGGTGTACTCGCGCAACCAGGAGGATCACGCTCAGCATTTGAGAGTGGTTTTATAGAGATTGAGGGAGGAGAAGCTTTATGCAAAGTTCTCCAAGTGTGAGTTTTGGCTTGGCTCAGTAGCTTTCTTGGGGCACGTGGTGTCCAGTGAGGGTATTCAGGTTGATCCGATGAAGATAGAGGCAGTGCAGAGTTGGCCCAGACTGTCCTCAGCTACAGAGATTAGGAGCTTCCTTGGTTTAGCGGGGTATTACCGTCGCTTTTTTGAGGGATTTTCTTCTATTGCTTCGCCCTTGACCAAATTGACCCAGAAGGGTGCTCTGTTCAGGTGGTCGGACGAGTGTGAGGAGAGCTTTCAGAAGCTCAAGGCTGTATTGACCTCAGCTCCAGTGTTAGTATTGACATCAGCTTCAGGTTCTTATACCGTGTATTGTGATGCCTCGAGGATAGGCATCGATTGTGTTTTGATGCAGGAGGGTAGGGTGATTACCTACGCCTCGTGCCAGTTGAAGACTCATGAGAAGAATTACCCAGTGCATGATCTCGAGCTAGCAGCCATTGTTCACGCCTTGAAGATTTGGCGTCATTATTTGTATGGGGTGCATTGTGAGATTTTCACTGACCACCGTAGTCTGCAGCATCTGCTTAAGAAGAAGGATCTAATTTGCTTCAGAGGATATGGTTGGAGCTTCTCAAGTACTATGATATCAATATTCTATACCATCTGGGGAAGGCCAATGTAGTGGCTGATGCCTTGAGTCGCAGAGCAGAGAGTTTGGGGAGTCTAGCGTATCTTCCAGTAGCAGAGAGACCCTTAGCACTTGATTTTCAGGATCTAGCGGGCCAGTTGGTGAGATTAGATCTATCTGAGCCCCGTTGGGTATTGTCTTGTGTAGCCTCCAGTTCTTCTCTTTATGACCGGATCAGAGAGCGTCAGTATGATGACCCACACTTGCTCGTTCTTTAGGACAGGGTCCGACGAGGTGATGCCAGGGAGTAGTTATTGGAGATGATGGGGTTATGCGGATGCAGGGTCGGATATGCGTGCCTAATCTGGATGAGTTTCGAGAGTTGATTCTAGCGGAGGCCCACAACTTGCGGTATTCCATCCATACGGGTGCTGGGAAGATGTATCAGGATCTGAGACAGCATTACTGGTGGAGGCGGATAAGGAAGGATATTGTTGAGTTTGTAGCTTGGTGTCTCAACTGCCAGCGGGTCAAGTGTGAGCACCAGAGGCCAGGTGGGTTGCATCAGAGGTTGGATATTCCGGAGTGGAAGTGGGAGCGGATCACCATGGACTTTGTAGTTGGGCTCCCACGGACTTCGAGGAAGTTCAATGCTAAATTGGTTATTGTGGATTGGCTGACCAAGTCCGCGCACTTCATTCCTGTTGGTACTACTTATTCTTCGGAGCGGTTAGCTGAGATTTATATCAGGGAGATTTTCTGGTTGCATGGTGTCCCAGTTTCTATCATTTCTGACAAAGGTACTCAATTCACATCTCAGTTTTGGAGGGCCGTGCAGAGGGAGTTGGGTACTCGGGTCGAGTTGAGCACAGCATTTCATCCTCAAATGGACGGACAGTCAGTCAGAGCGCACTATTCAGATTCTGGAGGACATGTTGCGTGCGTATGTCATTGATTTCGGGGGTTCATGGGACCAGTTTCATCCACTCGCGGAGTTTTCATATAATAACCTTTATCAATCGAGTATCCAGATGGCTCTATATGAGGCTTTATATGGTAGAAGGTGTAGATCTCTAGTTGGTTGGTTTGAGCCGGGTGAGGCTAGGCTATTGGGCACAGACTTGGTACAGGATGCGTTGGATAAGGTGAAGTTGATTCAGGAGCGGCTTCGCACGGTGCAGTCTAGACAGAAGTGTTATGCGAACCGGAAGGTCCGAGATGTGTCTTTCATGGTTGGGGAGAAGGTGCTACTGAAGGTGTCACCCATGAAGGGTGTTATGCGGTTCAGGAAGAGAGGCAAGTTGAGTCCCCAGTTCATTGGGCCTTTTGAGGTGCTTCAGAGAGTTGGAGAGGTGGATTGTCGACTTGTTTTTCCACCCAGCTTATTGAGTGTTCATCCGGTATTTCATGTTTCCATGCTTCGGAAGTATGTTGGTGACCCGTCTCTTGTTTTGGACTTCAGCACGGTTCAGCTTGGGGGTGATATGTCATATGAGGTAGAGCCGGTGGCTATTTTGGGTCGTCATGTCAGTTTGAGGTCTAAGGATGTAGTTTCGGTGAAAGTGCACTGGAGGGGGCAGCCGGTGAAGGAGACCACCTTGGAGACCGAGCGGGAGATGCGGAGCAGATATCCTCACTTATTTGAGACTCCAGGTATGTTTCTAGACCTGTTCGAGGACGAACGTTTGTTTAAGAGGGGGAGAATGTAATGACCCGGCCTGTCGTTCTGTAAGATTTAGCTATGTTTCCCCTGTTTCTGCTTTATTGTGTGTTGTTTAGCCTAATTTTTTCGTGTTAAGTCAGTTGGTTCGGGTTCGGAGTGGTCGTGGTGAGAGATGAGACACTTAGTCTCTTAAGTTGGCCTTATGGTTAGAAAAGTCAACAGGAGGTTGACTATTAGGTAAACAATCTCGGAATGAGGGTTTGGTGGCTCGGATAGCTTCGTTAGGTGATTTGGGACTTAGGAGTGTGTTCAGAATGTCATTCGGAGGTCCGGAGTAGAATTAGGCTTGAATTGGCGAAATTTAGTTTTGGCGGTTTCTGGTCAGCAGTGGAAAATTAGCTATCGGGGTCAGAATGGAATTCCGGAAGTTGGGACAGGTTCCTAATGTCATTTTGGATGTGTGTACAAATTTTCAGGTCATTCGGGCGTGTTTTGGTTGGTTTCGGCATCGTTGGCGAATTTCGGAAGTTAGAAATCCTTAGGCTCGAATTATGGATCTATTTGGCGTTTTGATGAGGTTTTGGGTGTTCCGAGGGTTCGACTAAGTTCGGATGATTATATAGGACTTGGGGGTGCCATTGGTTGAGGTCCCGAGGGCCTCGGGATGAGTTCGGATGGTTGACGGATGAGATTTTTTGCATTAGAGTTGCTGGTGTTTGTTGTTTTGTGATCCCACAGATGCGTACGGGTGGCCGCAGGTACGATCGCCGCAGGTGCGGGTTGGCCAATGCAGGTGTGAAAATGCGGGAGTTGGGAAGGAACCGCAAAAGTGGATGTTTAGGCCGCACCTGCGAGTCCGCAGATGCGGTAAGTAGAGCGCAGGTGCGGAAGTAGTCGGTTAAGTGGGAATCCGCGCACCTGGGACTGCAGGTGCGGGTCCACAAGTGCGAGGAAAAGGCCGCAGATGCGGTTTTCGCTGGGCTGAGGATATAAATACTTGCCTTCGCTAATTTTAGGCACTTTCATCATATTTTCATATGGGCTGAGGCTTTTGGGAGCAAATTGAAGAGGGATTTAAAGGGATTTCCGTGGAGGTAAGTTTCTTGAACCAAAAACTCGATTCTATGTTGATATTCAACGGATTAAGCATGGAATTAGTGGAATTTAAAGGTATAAATTGGGGGATTAGGCCTTGGGAATTTGAGACTTAAAATTTAGGAATTGAGGGGTCATTTGTGGTCGGATTTTGATGCATTTTATATGTATAGACTCGGGAAAGGATGAGGATTCTTGTGATGCGTTTTCTATAGAATTCCGAGACGTAGGTCTGGGGGTCGGGTTTGGCCAATTTCGGGAATTTTTAAAATAATTTTCGAGTGGGCTTTGTTCCTTTAGCGTATATTGATGATATTAATCTGGTTTTGGTTAGATTCGGAGCAATCGGGTGCCAATTTGAGAGGCAAGATCATCGCGGATTAGTATTTGGGCCGGTTTGAGGTAAGTAATGACTGTAAATCTTGTCCTGAGGGTATGAAACCCCAGACTTCGTCTTTTATCACTATTTTTGGAGTGGCGCACATGCTGGATGACGAGAGTGTGGCGTGCACTGATAGGGGATATGTGACTTGGTCTATCTTGTGGCAACTATTAGGTTGCGTATTTGATTCTAATTCATATGATACTTCATGTTTTAAAGATTTTTACTATGTCTTGGGCGAAATGCCGCATTTGGGCCTCGTGCCATGTATTTGGACCCCTTGGGGGTTTTTACTGCTATTCCTCACTGTGTTGAATTATGATTTACACATAGCCACATTATGTATAACTGATTTCCAAACTCAGTCGTATTTACACTATTTTGAGATATAAAATTATATTTTTGGGTCGAGTACCCCGTTTGACTGATAGCCCGAGTGTCTTTTTGAGAGATTTCTTACTGAGTGTGGCCGAAGGCCTATGTTGTTAGGAGGATATGGGATCGGGTTGCACGCCGCGGCATGTTACAATTTTTATGATATGTGAGAGGCCGAGATCCTGAGTTATTATGCCATGAGATGGCTTGATATTAGAGCTTGGGCTGTAGGAGCCTCTCCGAAGTCTGTACACACCCCCAGTGAACGCAGGTACCTACTGAGTACGAGTGCCGAGTGACGAGTGATTGGGATGCATGAGTGACTGTGAGGTTGCCCGAGGGGCTGATACAGATTGATTGTGAGGCATGCTGAGTGACTGATTCTGAGGGATGTACTGCCCGAGGGGCGATTTACGAAATATGTTTTTGCCCGAGAGGCTACCTATGATTGCTATCGTTTCTATATTAGTAATGATGTATGGATAAAGATATGGGAAAAGTGGTAATAATAAACATCGATTCATTGAAAGTGTCAAACAAATGCAATTTTAATAATTTAAACAACGTTTTGGAACATTGGAAATATTATTTAAAACAAAATGCTAAAAGGGAAATCATTTTTTCTTAGAAAGCAAAATAAATAATGTTGTTCAGCCTTGCTACCCCGGGACTCATCGAGCCCTGGATGGTCTGACAGTCCAATTCTTGCGGAATGTTCCTCTCTCCACAGCTCGGATGGTAGGGCCTTCCTCCTCCTCCTCCTCAACAATTACGCAATAGTCCATATCATCATCTTCCAGAAACAGGTTCCTCAAGGCTGCCAATGCTTCTTCCTCCTCTGATCCCCATATATTATTGGTCTGATGGAAAGTCTGACTCAGGTGTGGCACAGGATGCTCGAGTAGATAGTACGGACCACGCCATGGTGGTGACCAATTGCGAAATTCCTGCCAAGTGTACTGATATCCTAGCCCAAAAGTGGTACCATGGCGCTTTGGTTATATCGTCTTGGAGATGCCCTGAAGATTTTTACCAAGCCCCTTGCCAGGATCATACCCTCTCCATGCTAGCATGCTTGCTATCTTACTACTCCGCCACTTATCTTTCTCGATTGCGTTCACTCGCTCGATACGGTGGTAGGTTTCTCCACCTAGCTTTCTTCTATTTTCAATCATCGGGATGGTCTGGCCAGTGTAAATGGGGTTGCTCCCATCTCCATGAATAATTAATTCCAGGTGGTTCCACTCAAACTTCACAAACTGATGTAAGGTTGATGCTACAGCCCCAGTAGCATGTATCCATGGTCGTCCCAGCAACAGATTGTAGAATGTAGATATATCCAGTACGTGAAACTCGACATCGAACCATGAAGGCCCCATCTGTAGACAGAGATTAGTCTCTCCAATGGTAGCTCTCAGAGACCCATCGAATGCTTTTCCATTCATAGTTCCTTCCCGTATCTCATGCAAGCCTTTGCCCAACCTCTTCAGTGTTGTTAATGGGCAAATGTTGAGATTGGATCCTCCGTCGATCAGAACTCTGGCAATGAACTTGTCTTCACATTGCACTATAATGTGTAGTGCCCTGTTTTGATTCAAACCTTCAGGTGGCAGCTCATCCTCGTGAAAGGTGATTTTGTGGCTCTCCAGCACTTGTCCTACCATATTGGACATTTCTCCACCAGTGATGGTGTTGGGTACATATGCTTCACTCAACACCTTTAAGAGAGCATTCATGTGTGCCTCTGAATTTTGTAGCAGCGACATGATAGATATTATGAGCGGGAGTCTTGTCCAAATGATCAACAACAGAATACTATCTCTCTCTCTTGTACTTTCCTCCAAAGGTCATCTGGACCGGTTTCAATAACGGGCAGTTTGCTAGAAGCTTGCTTACTGGTTTCTCCTAAGTGTTTAGGTGTATAAACCCTTCCTATTATGTTCATCCCTTGTGCAGCGCCAGATTCTTCTGTCTTTGGCTTTCCCTTTCTTCTAGCCTCGGCCACATAATCACAAGGTACAGCATTGGAACTGAAGGGTGGTGTGGATGCCACCGTCAATATGAAAGGCGTGGCTACTTCCACCTTAAATGGAACAGGTGCATCTGCAGGTGGTGCTACCTCAACTTCAAATGGAACTGACCCGGTTACCTCAACCTCAACTGGCGGCTGCATCTGCACTATAATAGGATTGAGTGTGACTGCGGGTTTCTTAGGATCGTCACCCTCTTTAATAAGTCCAATTGATCCCTCAGGATCCCATTCCTCATCGGTCTCTATCATATTGATACCTTCTCCCCTATGATTTGGGAGGGGGTTTTTGCGGACGTTAGGTGTAGCTTCCTTTGCCTGGATGATCTTATTATCAATCAAGGTCTGGATCTTATCCTTCAGTGTCCGGCACTCGTCAATGGTGTGCCCTTTCATACCTGAATGATATGCACAGGTTTTATTTGGGTTGACCCATTGGGATGAATTATCCATGGTCACAGCAGAGATAGAGGTGACGTAACCAGCAGCCTTCAACCTCTCATACAGTTGGTCAATGGGTTCAGCAATGGCGGTGTATTGTTTGGGTGGTTTGCGGTCAAAGTTAGGCCGGGGTCTTGGGTATTTTGGACGAGTTGGAGGTGACTGAAAGTAATATGGTTGGGAATTATATGTATGGTAAGCAGTGGCTGGTTGGGAATATCTGGGAGGTGATGGTTGATATATGGGTGGATCTGTTTGGTATGCCAGTGGAGAGGTCTAATATACAAATGGAGTTTTGGGTCCTTGGGCAACCATTAATGTTCCCACGTCCTTCTTCTTTGATATACCCCTGATTGTAATGCTTTATTCGTGGCCTGCAGTGCCTCGAAGTTTGTCACCATACCGCTTTTAATGCCCTCTTCAAAACTTTCCCTGAGTTTGACGATATCGGAGAACTTATGGTTTTCAATAACCATCAATCGTTCATAGTACTGGGGATCCTGTGCCCTGACAAAGAACTTGTTCATCTGTTCATCGTCCAACGTCGGTCTGACCTTCGCTGCTTCTGACCTAAAATGAGTAGCATACTCGCGTAAGGTCTGAGTTGACTTTTTATTTAAGTTCTGGATGTATAAGACATCCGGCGCATTCTCTGTATTATACATGAACCTGTCCATGAATTCGGACGCCATGCTCACCTAGTTGGCCCATTTCTTAGGATTCTGGCTTATATACCACGACAAGGAATCTCCTATAAGACTCCTCATGAAGAGCTTCATTCGGATCCTTTCATCCTTTCTGACCCCTACCAGCTTGTCACAATAGGTTCTCAGATGAACTTGGGATCACCTGTTCCATCAAACATTTCGAACTTGGGAGGTTTATATCCCCCCCGGCAGTTCCACATCTGGTTGTATGCATAGATCTTCGTAGTTCAGACCTTCTATTCCTTTACCTCCTTCGACGCGCTGAACCCGACTTGTCAATTTCTTGAGCTCCCTAGCCATGTTTTTAATGAGCAGGTCCTTCTCAGCAGATTCTGGTGTATAGGATATGGGTCGAGTGGAGTGAGGTAGAGTTTCCACATATATGGGGTTGTTTTGGTGACCGGGAGTTGGGGTATGATGATGATCATTGGTGGAGTCCTGGGGTTCGGGAATAATTTGTGGGGTATTTTGTGGAGTATGGTAGGTGTTTTGCTGATATTGTGGAGGGATAGTTTGATTCTGTGGTGGGGTTGTATAATGGTGAGGTGCGGGAGGATTCTGTGGGCGCTTGTTGGGTGTGTTTTGAGGTGGTACGGGATTCTGGGTGTTTGGGTTGTTGACGCCTGGGATATTGAGTGTAAGGGAGAGGTTTGCTAAGCTCCGGACCTGCTCAAGATCACCCTGAAGTTCTAATATTCTCTGCTCAAGTCGTCAGACCGCATCATTTGAGGCCTGAGTTCCCCGACCATCGGAAGCTTCCGCATGTTCAACATGTGTATTGTTGTCTTTTCTGGTGCCGTTCAAGTCATCCATTTTTGCTTTTCCTTTTTCCTTTGGTGGACTAGGAGGAGGAGAAGGTGGAGGGCCCCTAGATCTTATGTGATAAGCTGATAATGCCAGTATGCGCGAACCAACCTTTGGGGAATGGGGAATAATCAAAAGAAAGAAAGAAAAAACAAGAAGGTAGCCAAGTCAGTAAAAGTTCTGAGAAAGGATATTTGCGGTATTTAAACACATATTGCAGGAATGTAAATTCGCTTCCTAATTTGGGAACCTCGTGGTGCCCGAGGTAGGCCTAGCGAAAAGTTGTTTTGGAGAACTTAAATGCCAATAATTGCCTCATTTTATTAATATAAAAACAGATGAATCCAACATGACACTAAGATAATAAAAGATAAGTCACTACTGGAACTTGGCCTTATTACATTTAGGAAAAGCAAATAAATCTAATCTACTTGGTCCCAGAAGGACCCCCGGGATTGATCTTCCTAACTCCATCGACCAGGTTCCCCAGTTCGCGCAGGCCCAGCGGCAGATAGACTCTTGCTAGATGTCCTCCCTCGCTTCCTTCAGCATTCTGGCAGTCAGCGACCCTCTTTCTTATCTTTTCCTCTAGCTCCATCAAACCCTATTCCAAATATTCTACCTTTTCGTTGGAGGTGATAGCCATCTCCATCCATTCATTGATCAGTCTCATGTTCGTCTCGTGTATCTCCTGATGTTCGGCCTCGGAGTCATGAATCCTTTTGCGCAATTTGTTATATTTTACCTGGGTCTCACCATCTTCATCTATGACCCTGTTTCCTCGACCGATTCCTGGCTCCACTACCCCAGCTAAGTTGTCCTCTAATCATGTCGGGTAAAAGGGTGTATATCCCGCATGATACCTGTCTGGATCGATGGTGTCCTTCTCCACAATGATCTTTGAGTGCCACATATGCTGAGCTTGGCACCTGTAAGGGATGTCGTCATCTTGAAAATCTGCCCGGAAATGACTCATCTTCACAACCCGCGGTAAGACCTGCCTCCTGCCTGCTTGTCTCATAACCCTGATGGGAACATAAGGGTATATCCCTCTTAACCCAATCAACACCAAGTGAGGAGCGTCCCTAGACCTGATTATGAACTCGTCAGTAGGGAACCATTCAAAGATCCACTGGACCTGATCCTCGGTCAGATTGTCGAAGAACTCCACCCATTCCTTAGCACTTTCTGGTTGAGCAAACCTTTCCGGGATATAAGTCATCCTCTGTCACGCCCCGAACCAGGGCCTGGATGTAACACGGCACTCGTTGCCTGACTACATGTGACCGAGCGAACCAATTGGCTGGCTGAATCAACATGTGATATCATAACATACTGAATGCGGAAGATAAACTAACACATGTTGATATACTAAAAGTCTGGATGATATAAATCAAAGTGCGAAAATACTAATACAATTCTGAAATATATTTGTAGCCAGCATAGCTTAATATGAAAAGCATGTGACTCTGTCTAACTATTACTCTAGTCTATGAAGCCTCTGATGAAGCCTCTAGCCAACTAGTACTGAAAACACTGACTGTCTAAAACTACTGAAGACGGTAAGGTAATGATAATGCCGCGAAAGAACTGGGGATCACCAAATAGCTGGTAAGAGAATCCTAGCGCTCTGAATCATCAACCTGTAAATCATTTCGATGCAGGCTCCCGGCAAAAAGAGACATCAGTACATTTGAATTGCACTGGTATGTAAAGCAACTGAAAGAAAGAATTATAAATGCTGATAACTGAGAATTGATAACTGATAACTGAAATGATAACTATTTAAACTGAAACTGAAATGATAACTGATAACTGAACTGATAACTGGTAATTTAATTGAACAAAGGAAGTAAGGATATGAATACTCCCTCTTCTGAATGATGAAAAACCTGTTTATCTGAATAAGCTACAGCCTCGGGCCCAACATATATGTGCACAAGCTACAGCCTCAGGCCCAAGTATACGTATATATAACTACGGCCTCGGGCCCAAAATGCATAAAGCATAAACTACAGCCTCAGGCCCAAACATGCGTAAAGCATATAAACTACGGCCTCAGGCCCAAATACAGGTGTTCAACATTCAGGAACTGAGAATCATACTGAAATACATGATGCTGAAATACTGAACCATACTGAGTTACATGATACTTGAATGCTGAATAGAGGTAGACTGAGAGTGTTGGCCCAAACATGTTGTTCATCAAGTGCACAAAAACTGCTAGAGTATTGGTCAGCCCGAAAGACATCACGAACTCATAATTCCCATAACGGGTCTTGAACGCCATCTTAGGAGTATCCAAAGCCTTGATCTTCAACTCATGATACCCCGATCTCAAGTAAATCTTCGAGAATACACCAGCACCCTTAAGCTTATCAAATAAATCAATAATACGCGGTAACGAATACTTGTTCTTGATAGTAATCTTGTTCTAATGCATGTGGTCAACGTACATTCTCATGGAACCATCTTTCTTCTTCACAAATAGAACTGGATCACCCAAGGCAACACACTCGGCCTGATGAAACATTTATCTAGGACCTCTTGCAACTATTCCTTTAATTTTGTCAACTCAGCTGGAGCCATATGGTACAGTGGCAATTGATATGGGCTGAGTGCCCGGTGCCAATATCTTTATCACAATAGGTCTGCATGGAACACATCTGAAAATTCCCTCACCATGGGGATTGAATCAACCGTGGGAGTATCAACACTCACATCCCTAATAAAGGCTAAGTACGCCAAGCACCACTTCTCAACCATCTGTTGAGCCTTCATAAAAGAAGCCACCCTACTAGGAATATGGCCCAAGGAACCTCTCTATTCCAACCTCGGCAACCCCGGCATAACTAGATTCACGATCTTAGCTTGACAATCAAGAATTGAATGATATGGAGATAACCAATCCATCCAAAATCATATCAAAATACACCATATTAAGCAATAGAAGATCAACCATAGTCTCGTAGCCCCCAATAATAACTAAACCAGAATGATAAATATGGTTCACCATAATAGAATCCCCAACGGGTGTAGACACATAGATAGGAGTATCCAGAGAATCACGTGACATATCCAAATATAAAGCAAAGTAGAATGACACATAAGAATAGGTGGAACCCGGATAAAATAAAACTAATGCATCTTTATGAAAAATAGAACAATACATGTAATGAATGCATCTGATGCAACTGCCCCAGTCCTACCAGGAAAAGCATAACAATGAGTAGCATTTGGAGCGAGAACAATACCTCTCTAGGACAACCGCTACTCAATTGTCTTCCACCTCTAGCTTGTTGTGCAGATGTAGTAGCAACTAGAGCGGGAACCATAGCATGAGTACCTTACTGAGGTCCTCCCTTCCGAAGTCTGGAACAATCCCTCACAATGTGCCTAGTATCACCACACTCAAAATAATCTCTCTACAAGTGTGGCTGCTGGTACTAAGTCTACCCCAACGACCAGAATAAAACATTGTAGGAACCTTGTGTAGAAGGTATACCAAAGCATGTTTGTCCGGTACAATTGCTCTAAGATCCATTGCTAGCTGGAGCACTACGGGAAACATGATGTGCAGACTGAAGTGGTTGACTGACAAAGCCTCTACCATGACATACCTTGCCCCTAGAGTAGTAGCCACTAAATCCTCCAAAAATATGAGGCCTCTTCGCCTCCCTATCCTTCCTCTCCTTCCTGCAGATATGCTCTAACCTCCTAGCAATCTCCACTAGCATTTTAAAAAGGCGTGGCGTAAGGCGAGGTATTTTACGTATGCCTCAGCGAGACCTAAGCCCCATGCGTATTTAATTTTTAATATTTGAAAATAATTTAATTACAGTAAATATTTATAAATAAGTAAAATTGTATAAAAATTGAAGAAAATTATAAATATGTGATATATATATATATATATATATATATATATATATATATATATATATATAT